>JAUZND010050288.1:0-19606 GCA_034780555.1 Coelogynopora nodosa | reverse complement strand
GAAATGTTATAGTCTACTGAATTCTGATTGGTTGTCAAAAATCAATAATTAACCTTAAAAAAATTCCCTCGTTAAATTATTTTTTGTTGTTGAATTTTTAAATACTACAATGTATGCTCTAATGGAATATCCAAATCGTTTTTCTAGTGAATTTTTTTACATTGTCTGATACTTGGGGAAACCATGTTTTATTAATGTTATAGTATTCAAGGAAGTTATCCGAAATATATATATAATTGAAGTTTTAACTATCGAACTTATTTATTTTTCATTATATTAATTATGAAACTTCATAATGCCCACATAACATACTTAGATGTAAATTATGTTTTGCGCAAGAGCAAAAACGAAAAAGGCCAAAACTAATGTTTTTAAAACCTTTATAATTCTAATGCAGACTTTTAAACATACTTCGTCAGAGTAATGTATATTTATAGAATATATATTAATATGTTATAGAATATATATATATATAAGTATATTGTACAAAAATACAACAATTCTATAATTAATACAAATAGCCTATCAATTAAAATTAATAATATAAATCTATACAAAAGATTAACAGAAATATTTATGTTTATATATATATAATACCAACAAAAAAATGCTTGGCAAATCATACACAGAACAAACAAAGAAATTATTTTATAATATAAAATGAAACATTTGAAAAATCAATGTAATAATCAATTGTAAAAAGTAAATCAAATTTTAATCAAATTTATAGCAATTAATATATATATAATCAATAAATATAAAAGTTTCTTGGTTAATTCCATGAAGAAAACTAATTTCCTGTGCTATATGTGATGTATCAACTAGTAAAATTAATATAGTACAACCTGTTTTCAAAGTATTATCTGTAAGAACAGATTTTCAGGTTGAATATTTTGAAGAGTGCAGCCTGATGTAGTTTTATCCACGAATGTGATGAATTGACAGTTTGACTAATATAGATTGTTCATCACAATTGATGCAACTATAACTTTGTCTACGACACCGGCAGGCCTATACATCGATTTCTGGGAAGTCTGTTCTTGAACTTAGGTACAATGCCACCAATTTCCGATGTAGGTTTGACAGCCACTTTAACCATATAACGACCCAAGGAACGCTTCAGAAAAACCATTTTGTATATTGGGATCAATTGGATAGTCGTTTTAAAGTAATATATCAGTTACAAGAATCCGCTGCGTCTTCTCCTCCTATTGTTCAACAAAGTGGTTTACAAAAATGAATTTCGGATAAATTAGAGTGTTCCTTTGGTCGTTGTAATGCTATAAAGGGGCTTTCAAACATATTTCTAAAATTGGTGATATTGTGCCTAAGCCCAAGAATGGACCTCTATATAATGTCAATGCATATGACGCTAATATTGGACAAAATGTCAATTCCTTCAATTTATGGATTAAAAATACAAGAGGCTGTACTTTGAAATCTTTAATATGAAAAATTAGCTCTTGTAGATCTTGCTATAAAAACTGGTGATGCCTTTGATTTGACCGGCGCAGTCGTCATCGCCTATCCCGAGAAATGAATGAACGAATTGATATTGTATTTTTGTCCGCAGCTAAAGTCTCATTAAAAATATGTATTTGTATCATTTCTGAATTAATTTCTCTGACAAAGAGTGGCGTTTTTCTACCAGGAAATCAGTAAGTTTTTAATAAAAAAATGTAACCTTTTTTATTAATAATATTTATCAAGAATTATAATGCGGGCACATAACGTACTTGCTATGATATATTATAAGTTAAAAAATTAAACAGTATTTAACTTATTATAAAAGTACGTTTTTAATTTACGTATATTTCTATGATATATTGAAAATAAAATGCAAACGTCAAATTTCAAAAAACATCTATTCGTTCATAGTTCAACGTGCTATAGGCCTATATGTGGCGCAATTACAAAACAAACGGTATTTATATTTCGATCAGTTATTCTCTCAAATTTCAACAGAGTTTTCCCAATAGAACAAAATAATATATATATACACGGCGTTATTCACGGCATTATAAAATACCCAACACAGAAAATTCTCCAATTGCGTCAATAATAATTGAATTGATAGTATTCGAATCCGCAAGACTCAGCAAGCAGACATACTCCTTAAATTAGACTTTGATGATAAAATGGAATGACCAAACCAAACAAATAATAGAATAGAGAATGTTCAGGAAACTAAAAAATGGAAAAGGTATTAAACAAAGATATCCATTTAGAGTCATATACATAAAAGAGAAGTACCTATATTCTTTTACTATTAGTAAAAAAAACTATTAGTCATACAGCAGGTGTCAGTATACATCCGTCTGACAAAATTTCAGTCAACTTAAGGAACAAACAAAAAATAACATTCTCCAATGTCAAAATAAATCATGAATACGTAGATTTTTTTGTGGGAAAAGTATTCTTCAGTATCTTAGACATGCTTAATATATTTTGGAAAGTTGAACAAAGTTGAAAACAATTCCTGGTGGTATATAGGAAGAAGGCCCGGATGATAGGGAAAGGGTGTGGGGTACGTGGCGTGGTAAGAAGCGAGTGGGAACGAATAGTGGGCAGATGGGGTTTAGAGTTAGTATTGTGTGCGTGTGAAGAAAGACATCTCTTTCTTACTGGTACAACGGAGTTTGAGATTTTCAGGATTGAACGTTATATGTAAATGTTAGTAATTTGAAATTCAATGTGATAAACCATTGCTAAAATTAAAATACTTACTCGATTGCGCTGGCCATGATCATTACACAAATACTTACACTGATTTTTAGCTAACACTCAAAAAGCATGTTATGATAGTATAGCAAAGAGAACAACTGGAAGTTACTAGTTGGAATTGGGAAGGGAAATCTTTTACTCAGACTGGATTGTATGGCTTACATGTCATTATTGGACTGTCCGATATTATTCATATCTAATATTTCTTCTGTTTCGTCGGAAACAGCTGAAAATAAATAATACCTAATTATTATTCAACAACATTTTTAATGAATGTTAAAAAAAAGATTTTATTTAATATCAAACTAAATCTAAAATGGATAGCTAAAAATTCCTATATCAACAAACTAAATTTATATTAATTTAATCGATAATTTAATTACTCAACGATATAAAGTTTTTTGACACTGCAATTTAACTTCAAACTATGGAGGATGATTAAAATTCTTGCTTTTGTCAAATAATGTTGATATTCACTGGCTAATAAAATCCAAAAGCAAGGACAAAAAATTTTTAGAGAATTTTATTCATCGTAAATTGTTTACAGTGGGATAAGTCTTTGTATGAATCTCATTGTTTACATTTTTTTCATCTCCAGTGCAATATTTATTTTTAGATGGTTTAGCCACTGAGGCTAAACCATCACCTAATTAAAAGAACAAATATTATTTGTATAATTGTATTTATTTGATAATAGAGATGTTTGGTCATTGTAAACACGTTACAATACATTTGAAATAAATAAAAAATTCTTAAATGTTTTTAAATTTTAATTATATAAATTATGGTAATATTTTATTTTGCTTCAATATGTAATTATTTTTATAATCAAAACAATAATGCTGTGCAAATGACTGTAAATATTTAATAATTTTTTTGATGTGTTGTTCATTATTGTTTTTTATTATGTGTTTTTAATTTGAAAATTATTATTACTTTTGGTAAATTCGATAGGTGTCATTAGTTTTATTCAAGTTGCTCTTTTGCTGACAACAATTATTGATATAATATACTTCTCTGTAACAGATAATTAGCAACTGTTTTTTTTCCCTTATAATTTGCCGAAAAAAACGAAAAATATATTTTTTACTAATTTGGGGGAACATATTAAAAAAATAACATTACTTTTGCTAATCACATGTTAATATTTTAATAACAAAATATTGTTAAGATAAGATAATAACTAAGACATTACGAAATTTTTAATTATATTTATTGTACATTAACTAATATCACTAAATGACACATTTCTTGTAAACACGGGGGGAAATCATTTGTAGGATTTTCTGGGGTAGGTACTTCTTCTTTGGACAGTCTCTTTCAATATTTAAACAGTAGTCCGCTATCATGTGAGTACACACCTTCATTGGTATAGAACTTCCGTAACGTTTATGTCCAAGTAACGCCATGTTCGTCACTTACATTACCTACATTTTCAGGTAATTCATCAAGATACCAATTGAGATAATTAACCTTTGTGCTCATGTTGCAAACCAGAAAATTGAAATTTTTAATCATTGTTTTAACCAAATCCTTGTAATTTTCAACCTTTTTTGATCATCATAAAATGTTGAACAAATAGAAAAAAAGTTCATGCTTTCTTCTCCATATCATTCATTTATCTTGTGAAATGTGGATCTCTCATCAGTTTTACAATTGGTTTCCAGTCCAAAACACGGGCTCATTTTTGCTCTGAGCTATAACAAACTCTTTATTAAATTCGGTTTGATATGATGATGAGAAAAGACGATTTTTTACCCGATCCTCCAGTGCTTGGTATATACTATAAAATTTGTTATCTTATCATTATTGTGTTCATATAATGCAGTTATATTAGAAATACTCCAATAAATTTATGTATATAAGAATCAGATTGGTATTTCGTCGAGCAAACACCTGACGTGATAGACAAAAACACAGATTTTTTAAATAAGGGCCACCAAATAGTAAAAAACAAGTGTCAGATCTTGTCAGGATAAATGTTGTTGCTTTGTGTTATATAAAACATGGATTCAAGTATATCAATTGATTGGTCACCCTGCAAATATATACGTTATTATTTATGATTATTTCAAAACACTATTTTTTGACAAAATGCTGACCAGTAGTTATTAAATTATTTGTTTCAGAAAAATAATATTAAAAAGTTTGATAGAACCATTTTGCAACTTTCACTACATTATTTATCGAAAAGTTAATTGCTGCTTATTAAATATTAGCAGCAATGATCATTCCGTGAAATTGACCCACGTACCATCTTCACCTTCAACTAGAATTTCCAGACTTTCTGTATCCAGTAATGATCTAGGTTTTTGGAACAGGGGAGGCACTTTGGCATAGGGGGCACTGTGACCTAAAGGGGGCACATAAATATATAATAAAATTAGAGGGGCGCAAATTCTAGTGTAATTGAAATGGCACGCCGTGTGCGCCTCCCGCTAAATCCGCCCCTGAACTATATAATATAATAAGTAATGACATTTTCAAGGAACTTTTAAAATTTCCATTACATCTGTCTAAATCTTTCAAGCAAAAGGTTTATCGGTTGACCTACATTGTAAATATGCGACGTAAGATATATATATATTATACGGCATGATAGACAAAACTGTCGACAAAGTCGAACCAATTTAATCAATATGAATATACTACTCAATGTCATATATAGTAGTGTGATTTTGTAGACTATAAAACATACAACTAATATAATGCTAATATTTCATTTATAATAAATATTTATTTAGTATGCAATTATACAAGGTGCTGAATATATATATATTTATATGTAAACAGTAAACCTTAAACATTAAACAGTTGAATTAATAGATGATTTCGAACAAGTGAGATATGCAGTTATTGATATTGTCATATATTATTTTTGATATCCTTATGTACGAATTTACACGGTGGCAGTATCACCACACACAAATTTTGAGACATTTACGAAATGGTTTTTAATATACTTTTCATTAAAAATAAATTTATATGGATAAATATACTGAAATTTGTGAAATTCATTTACACGTTTGTACCAGATATTTATGCAATATATATGAAAATATTATTTAAACAACATGTCTGAAGCTGATTCTAAAGACAAATAAAACTTAATATTGCACTACTTAATATTTCAGAATGTTATATTATGTACAATATGTTTAAAAGGTGTTGCCTAACTATATAATAGCTGCTTTTTTGTTTAATGTCACACTGGTATTAATTTGAAATATTAGAATAAACAGCAAATAGTCGACGCAGGCTACTCGTCAGTTGTACCATATATTTTCGTGAATTGAACTTCAAATTGCATATACTATCGTTAGATGAACTTTGCAGTTTGCACATTATGTGCTTTTGTATTAGGGCATAATTCAATTTGCTTCCTTTACTATATTTTATTTGTATTATTTACGTGTAATGTACCTTTTCCATTGACCGAATATTTTTTCATTTCTTTAATCACAACGTCTACGACAGGAAGCATCATGGAAGTCGTGGCTGTATTGCTCATCCACATCGATAGAAACCAAGTTGGTATCATAAATCCAAAGAAAAGCCTTCAATAAATATTTTTAAAAAAACATTACGCTTCTAAACATTTCACTTTTTTTAAATAAAATTGTCTCATAATAAACAAAAAATAAAATATGTTAATGGTCCACACATTAAAAAACAAATCACATCTTCTATAATGTGTTAATGTACTTTAAGGTACTTCACCAACTAACCAATAACGAAATATTTTAATTGAATTTAATATTTTTAAACGATTATAATATTTTCTTGCATATACAATATAAAAAAACAGTGATACGATAACAAGTGAGTATAGCAAATGGTTCACGTTGGAGTCATTTCATTTCACATAATTAAGTGTGTTCTTTTGCATTCATTTGTGGGATATTTACTAATTTAGGTCGTTAAATGTTTTCTAAATCTTTAAAAAGGGTCGATTATTATTTATTCGAACGAAAATGTTTAAACTTTATTATAAAGAAGTTATAAACACTTTTTTTGCCATACAGACTTTAAAACTGCAATTTAAAAATTAATAATACAAATAATAAATAACATAATTTTAAAATTAAATTCAAATATTTAAAGTAGAAAACAATAGATTTTTTAAAATTATTACTATTTTTAAATCTAAATGTATCATTTTGAAAAAATTGAATACATTAAATGGAATTCATTAAAACAGCTGCGATTATAATATTTTAATTAAATCTGAAACATATAAAACAATAAAGTTTCTATAATAGATATAGAAACTTTTTAAATATTGTACCTACTAATAAAAGAACCGTGCTAATTAAAATTACTTAACACTTTTTTTTTTAAATATAGAGTAATAGAAAATAACAATGAAAAAATATAACAATATACGAAAAAATCTAAAGTCACTTTTTTTGTACATTTCATTATCTAATTAAATAGAATTTTTGCTTTCTTTATAAATATTTACCTTTTTTATTCAATATCACTAGGCCACATTAAATATATTTCTTAATAATAAATAATTACAATTAAGAATGAAAATAGGAATCCAAAAGCATACATTCTCTTATTAGTTCCGATTCTTGATAGAAAAGTTAGAGCAATTCGTGTGTGAAGATTCTGATGTTCAATTCCAGTGGCAATTATGGCATTACTCATAAGTATAATAGTAACATCCTAAAATTAAAATTGAATATAATAGATAATAATAAAATACAATAAAATAAAGCACCATGCAAGAACATAAGCTAGCTACGTAGACGTTTACGTATCACATGGTTTAGCATCTATGACTTAATCAAATGTTAAAAACTTTTTTTGTTTGTTTATTATATATATACATCTGATTTACATGCTTTTAAATATTTTCATATACGAATTCACTAAACAAATTTTGAAATGTTCAAAGGTAAATGTCACGTTGTTTAGAAGATATCCAAATTTTAACTTTGTGAGTAACTATGTCATAATGTTAAAATTTAAACTGGATTGTAATAAATTCCAGAAAATAACTTATTTTAAATTGAAAATCAGGCACAATTTGATGGCAAAAACCAGAAGTGTCTTTAAAAATTGGAACAAAAATATTAAAAAAACGAAAACATTAGTTTTATCGGATTTTTAAAGTATTAAACATCTCATAAAACGTTAAAATTCTTCAAAGGCTTCATAAAAGTTTATGATATTTTTAATTAAAACCGATATTGTTGGTTTCGCTGTGAATATTATTTAATTGAAAAATTGTATTTAAAATTCTTATTATTAAAAAACGTGTTCGAACTTCAGGCAAATACTTGTTCAGTACATCAAATTATATACAGTGAAATCATATTTTTCAAGGTTGTCAATGCAAAAGCAGTTAATTAAAATAAACAACATTAATTTAAAAATAATTAAAGTAGCTAAGAAAAACAAATGAAAGAGATTTTAAAATTTCGATAAAAATTGCCAAAATACTTATGCGTTTAAAATAATTATATATACAATTTAAATTAAAGAATGTAATAATTACTTAAAATATCTCTTTAGGATACTAGTTTTACTATATGATTCAATACTGTCCGTATAGTTAAATATAGTTTTATCAGTGCATTGCCTATTTTGTAATATACATTAATATCAAAATATGTTGTAAATATGGCAGCCGACAGGGATCAAAACGAAATTCACCCATTTAACAACATATATGTACACATATGTGTTAAATATGTGTACATATATGTACATATATGTTGTTAAATGGGTGAATTTCGTTTTGATCCCTGTCGGCTACCATATGTAAATGTAAAATGTTATTACTTCCATAAAAATAGATAGAAAATATTAAAATCAATAATTAACACTGAAATCAATATTCCATTTTTTATTTAAATTAAATAATTACATTTATAAAAAAACATATTTAAAATAACTTTGATATCAAAAACACCCTTTTCAGTTAAACTTTAATTTATTTTTATAATTTATTTTAGAACCTAAAAGGTGCAAAAGAATTAACTATATTAATAAAATAAACCAGTAATAAGTAAATATGAAAAGCTTATTAATTGATAAGACACGAATTTAAGGGGTATACTTTTAAATATAATTTGAGTAATATGTTATGTTTGCATAGAGAAAATTTAATGATTTTTATATGAATTGATACAAAATTACTATCTAAATACTATACAATTACCATTTTTTTTATTCTTACTTGATCCATGCATTTATTATAAAACGAAACTATGTAATTTAGATATAACTAATTAATGAGGATATAATCTTATTATTGTGTGATTGAAACAGTTTAATTGGCTTTGTTGTAGGTATGCGGCTCTTTTAATAAATTTAGACATCATTTTTTCGATTCTGAGTTATATTATTTCTTGTAGTTGTATATTTCTAATTGTATATTCCGATATTCTATTAAAAAATTAAAGGAAAATTGACATAATATTTAAACAAATAAACAGAAATCTTTATTACGTTTCTGAAACCTTTGACTGACACTATAAAATTAGTTTAATTTTTGTGATTTTTTCTGTATTTTTTTAATTAATTAATTAATTTATTTATATATTTTAGCTTGCATCATTTCTCTAGGCATGTAAAACCCAACATTGTTATTTAAAATAAATTTAATATTTAAATATTGTCATTTAAATATATCATTTATAGACAGGAATACTCATGTTTCTTTAGAAGATAAGAGCAATTAATTTTACGGTTAAAAATATATGTAGAGATATAATTTAACCTATTATTGTTCTCTTTAATCATTTCAGATTAAAAGAAATAAAGTTTTGATGTTGAATATATCATATTATTATCACACTTAATTGTTTAATTTCTTACATATATAAATAATAAGTTTTCTACCCATCAGTATTATTTTACACTAAAAATATATAACCTTAGTAACTAGCTATAAAAATATAGAACGGAAAAGCCATATTTTAAAAGAATTTTACAGTAATAATAAATTGCAGGTTAATTATCAAGTAATTTAATAAGTAGTTGTCAAAAACTATAGTGGGTTATACCATATAAAGTTATATTTTCAGTGATTATTGTGGCAATTTAGAAAACAATAATGGTTTTTAAACAAATTCTCTACACGAGTAGAACATAACAAATAATTCAAAACCGAATTAGATAGAAAAGTCATGACGACATATAATTTTAATTAAATATTTGTATACTCTTTGAAATATGTATAATACTACTTTTACCTTCATGTATGCTGAACAGATCATTGTGGATGACATAATTCCCATTACTGGAGCAAGAATAATTGGGATCAGCGATGTTGCGGCTATAGGTAAGGCTTCCGTCATCCAATATACGGCCATTAAGATGATAATATAACCTCCAGAAGCTTCCTGGCCGGGGGTCATAAGGAAATGAATAAAATGTTGTTATCAAATGTTTGGTTTAGAAATAAATTATAACTTTAGGGAACGGTTTTTAAGTTTTCTACTAATTTGCTTTAGACTTATGCGGTTGATGATATACCATTATGTTCGGTTAACCGACTGCAGAGTGAAAAGTCGTAAAATTAAGATAGTCGTATTTCTCATGTCGTAAATTAAAAAGTCGTATTCTTGAAAAGAAACATCGATTTTCTTAAAATAATCTTTTGAAAATTAATACGCAAAAACTACAAACTACTATAACACATGATCCGTAGTGAAATTTTTCAACATTTAAAAAAAAATAGGTAATGTGATCGCTAACATCATTGACATAATCGTTGTCAAAAAACACAAGTTTTATCATGGATAATAAATCAGGGCGGTAACATACAAATGTATGATTGGAAAAGTTTCTTTATATCAATAAATCCACATATGGTGTTATAACATAAGAAGAAACAAATTTTATTTATCTTTTTTGTCATTTATTTAAAAATTATGTACATTTTTGCTTGAAGAAATACATATTATAACATGAAAATTAACTTTTTGTATGGATTTTTATAATTTTTAAATATGTTTTATGGATAGATTTAAATTATCACTTTTTAAATAAATGATGACATCATAAAATTTTAGCAATTGATATTAATTTGTCAAAATTACAACAACAAAAAAATTATATATTAATTTAAATTTATAAATAATTTATCAATGGATTTCGAAATAGACAAGAAAATATTGTAAAACATAAATATTTGTTTTCTTGGAAATAAAGGCCAAATTATGACGCGACTGACTAAATCAAGTGTTAATTATATTTTTAATTCAGACAATATTAACAATCGCTATTTAGCTAAAAGAATTACTTTATGCCCATATATATATATATATATATATATATATATATATAATGAATAAATAAAATGTATGTAGTTAATGCACAACCCCTGATGTTTACAAAAATCAAAATTAGAATGAACAAATGTTAAATTTTTCAATTTTTCAAAATAAGAAAGAGACAACCGGTTGCACTTTCTGTCATAAGTAATATTTTGTAAACTAATTTTATTTAATTAAACAATTAAACAACATAATTTTTTAATAATTATTATTTGAATGTAGGACCCAACTGGATCAAAAATAAATTAAATAGAAACCAGATTTTCTAGAATTGTCAGGTCTTCGTACATATTTAAAATATAAAATGAAACAACATGAATATTATTTGAATAAAATGAACAAGTTTAATATAACAACATTAAGTTTTATTTTGTTAGTTTCATCTTAGTTTCCAATTTATTTTTATTTTTTTGTCTTTAATTTATGTATTATAATCTTGATTCACCAGCAGTACCTTGAAAAATATTAAATGTACATTGTTAAAAGTGATCTGACTAAACTTTCTATTATTTTAAATACTTAATTGGCAAATAGTTTATATAATTTTCTAGGCGATACAGTTCAAAATAATATACATATATATGAAATAACTGCGGCAAATAACAAAATAACATTAATTTAAGATTGGAATGTTACCTTGCTCGATACGATCAGTGGTAATGGAAGAAGCAATAGAGGGGTCGCAAACACTGTTATTGCCCGGTGATAACTGAACACTTTCCGTAAAAACATACTATATTTTTATCCGTTTTACTGTTCACCTGAAGCAACTTTTATTATGTGCATGCGATTAGAGTATACGACAGCAGATGCACAAATTTAGAATATGATCCGCAAACTGTATTGTGTATCCAGAACCAACAAAGACAAGTCTGAACAATTTTTTTTATAAACATTCATAAAAGCCACGTGGGTGTATTATTTATAGATTATATCTACTATTATGTATGTTATTAATGAGTAGCGGTATATAATATAATTATATGATAAAATAAGATATAATTATTTTTTATCGTTTGTTACAATATAAAAATATTGTCAAGTAATATAATTATATAGTAAATTAAAAAAGAAAATCATATAGTTTATTTCATTGATATTATAATATTGATTTATTAAATTATGAGCAAGTATCATCACTGCTATTTTGAAAATGGGGTGACTTGAATTTTCAACGACATGCTAAATTTATATCTATCCAATAAAAACATGCTTACAATTTTCTAAACATATTCGTTCATTTTACGACAAGTTATAAGTGCATAAACACTGAAATAGAGCCTATATTTCGATGTTAATAATAATGAATAGACAAACTTATTTCTACATCAGCTGTTATGAAACAATGCGACCAATATAATGTAATAACTGACTGATAAATCTGAAACTATAGTAAATCAACAGGCTGGTCTGTTAAGAAATTGTCATCCGACAATTTTATATCATGGACGTCGGGACCGGAGAGGCAGGTGGAGCAATTGCACCACACATATATAATTAATTGTTGAGTGTTTCCGATTGAAAGGGTCACACATAGTTGCTTAGAAAGTATCACATATTGAATAACATACTATGTACCTAAATTAAGACCCACCAATGTTTAAGTGCTTCTGACGAGCCTGTATATATAGCATCAGATGACAATATATTAAACATTAAATGGTCTTTTTGTTACTGAATAATTAATAAATAAGTGTTTCTTCAATCTGCTATTTAATTACAAATATTTCAAATAATAAAGTATTTCGGAATCATCGTAAAAATCACAATCGACAATGTCGGATCACAAGTCAATCTACCAATCTGTGTGTATATTTATGTCATTTATGTCTTTATGTCATATACATATATATATATACCTTTATGATCTTTAAAAAAATAATTTAGCATCAGAATGAATATATACAAATAATTTTTTCATTTATGGACAAAAAAATGAATTCAAATTTTCGTTGTAGTTACATTCTAATGAACAATAAAATAGTTTTATACATATTAATAAAATATTTTATTTTTTAAATATTTTATGTAATAACAAATACAGGAAAACAAATAATTATTATAAGGTTTTTATTAACTTCAGATTAAATTGTGAATATTCTATTATTTCTATATGGATTATGTTTCGCGTTGATTATGTTTTGTAAAAAATACTGTCCATTATACCTTTACCGAAAAATACTGTCCATTATACCTTTACCGAAACCAGTAATTCGCACTGATTACTCACATACTCGCTTGCAATCCGCCACTCATTCTTCTTTACGTCATTGTGTCAATGCCAAGTTCAACATTTTTATTTACATAACAATACATCCGCTGTAAGTTGTGTGCCTTTCACTAAATACCTTTAGAATACTTTGTTAAACTTGTGATGTTCATATATAAATGTTCATTTACGTAAAGTGATACAGTTCATTTACAATAAGATAAATGTCTAAATGTTTGACTAAATTGGGAGGAGTCTAACGAGACCATATATAGCCATCCCTAAATTTTTAAAGGGGCACAAATGATGCATATATGTAAGCCAGCTACACATGATCCTTTTTATGAAATATAATTTAGTTTTTTACATAAAAGGACATTGATTTTTTGCCCCTTCTAAATAAATATTTAAAAACATGTTATTATTGATTTATTAAAAATATTGTGTTGTATACATCGATTTCTTGAATATATTTTTTATCAAATTGGTAATATTTATTTTAAGTATTGATATTATTAATCTTTCCAAAATATTTGCACTGGCAATAATAACAAAACAAAAAAATCTGATAGAATGGGTTGATTTGGAAATGTAAATGTTAGAAGACCATCCAAACAATATCAGCCGCGAATAAAATATAAAAATTAATTTTGCCCTTTTTTTACAAATTAATCGTGACTGATTAAAAAATAAAACTTGATAAATTATTTTTAATTTTCAAATGTAATTTATACATATTATAATAATGTACGCGATACTTTTTACACATACAGTTCACAATAAATACTCTTTTACAATTTAGCAACCTTTATATTATAATTGCACTAGTTTCGACCACATTTCTGCTTGAAATTGTTGTAGGCCTACATTAATTATATGATATTATATAAGCACATTTATATGTACAGATATTATTGTACAGATACTTTAATACAAATTTATCCATAAATTAAAAAGAATTTCGAGTGGTTAAATTTGCTTAATTATCTATTAGTTCGAAAAACATATAGTAGGGCCTATGTAGCGTAGCTTTTTATTTAACCTGGTTGTTAACGCTATATATAAAGAGAAAATCATAATTTTCATCTTCGTGATGTCTGCACTCTTTACTTTATAATTGTATAATGTAATTATATACACTCACAATAAGGTTTGTACATACGTCCAATAACAGCATACAACTCATTCAGCAATTAATTATTTTAAATAAAAATAAATTATTTCAATTTGGACTTCTTGTACGAGTTTTTCCTTTTATTAATTACCGGTAATTATATTAGTTCATGAGAAATTTGGAACAGGTACAATTTATACAATCAATTCGTTTTAAATTTCATTCACAAATAATTCTTTGTTAAAGGTATATTTTTATGAGATTCAATGTTTATATTATTAACAAAAACAAGAATTAATAACTATATAAAAAGTATTAAAAAGATGACGCCACATTAAATGATTGAAGGATTGAAGCAAGATTGACACATTAAAAAACATAGCAAAACGTGGAAAAGTTTTTATATCTAAACTGAAACCTATACGAGTGAGAGAGAATAATATTGCTTACTGTTTTGTCGTGCATGGCTGTTTCGTATCATGCATATATGCATAGGCCTCTATTGAATGTAATATTATCATATTTAGGCAATTATTAGTGATATCACCTTATACAGTTAACATATAGTTAAACATATAATATATAATATATATTATGTAAATACATATATATAAATACATATATATATAAATAGATAAATCATATAAATTATAGTTAATAATTCTTGTTTTTGTTCATAGTATAATAATGGCATCTCCAAAAAATATACTTTAAATAAATAATTATTTGTGAATGAAGTTTAAAAGGGACAAATTGTATCAATTGTACCTGTCCCAAATTTTTCATGATTAAAGATACCACAAATTAAGAAAAGGAAGGACTAAGACACGAAGTCCAAATTTAAATAATAAATTATAATTAATAAAATACTTAATAGCACAGTGATTTGGACCACGTTACTATATTATATAACCTTATGGTGAGCGTATATAATACATTATAAAATTATCTCTTCTTCAGACTGTAAAGAGTGCAGACATCACCAGATAAACATCACGAGATAATTCTAAACATGAAGAAGTATGATTTTCTCTTTATATAGCGTTAAAATCTATGAGGGTAATTAAAATCTACTATACATGCTACATGCTTTTCGAACTAGAGGATTTAACTAATTTAACAATTTAGCAACCATTGATTAATATTTGATTACCTTTATAAATTCTTTAAATTAATTTATCGACAAATTTTTATAAAAATATTTGTACAATAAATTTAATTAGCGTATAAATGTGTTTATATAATAAAATGTAAATAATATACAACAAATTCAAGCAGAAGTGTGTTCAAAACTAATGCAATTTTAATATAAATGTTGCTAAATTGTAAAAAAGTATTTATTAAAAAAAATATGTGTAAAATTTTAGCGTACATTATAATGTGTATTTATTTTTAAATTAATTATTTAGTTGGATATTATAGTTGTTTAATAATAAATAACTATAAATATAACATGAAAATCGGCACTATATGGTAAGTTAACACAATGTCTGAGTTGCACATATTATATAGTATTATAGTATTTGTTCATAGCTAAATATAATTAATAACAGTTAACGGCAGACTTTTAGATTTATTCGTTTAACTTAGATGTTTTTTTTTTTTAATAACGTAATATATTTTTAGTGTGTATACAATGATATCATAATGATACCCGCAAGACCTTTATATATACACCATTTATATATATATTTATAACTCTTATATTATGTACAGTACAATTTATATACCCAAAAGTATTGTACTTTCATACATGTATTTTTCTATTTTATCAATAATAGTAAACGGTATAGCTTTTTATAGTTTTATTGTTTTTAGCAGATGTTTCCACGAAAATTAAATGTTGTTTATATAGCAGATGTTCGCAATTAAATAATCCTCATATCTAAAAATGAAAGAAATTGTTAGCAAATATAATCAATGCAATAATATTTCAACGGAGTAATTCGGCAGTTGTCTTTTCTCTCTTCGAGAACAATAGGTAGAAATTAATATTGACGATCTATTTGGTAACACAAATAAGAATTTAATCAATATATATATATATGTACAAAGTTACATTTCGTTGATTTGCTTGCATATCATATTATTAAATGCACGTCTTGTGATCAATAGTTTGAACACGTACAATAATTTCCGTCACTGTTTGGCAGGAAAAGGAGGCATGTTACACAATCCAGGGGATTGCTTAAGAGTATAAGATATATTCGATTAAATTTGTTCAACCCCGTTTAAATGTAGCCACGATTAATTTCAGAGCTCCTCTAATGTTTTGTTTGTCGCATATTAAAATCGACAATGAGTGCAAAAGTGGTGAATTTTATTGACGAAATTTAATTCTTTTATCGACGCAGTTTGCCATAGAATACATTTCGTGCTTGCATTGTGTGCAGCATAGCTGGTAATATAGCTTACATTATAAAATAACAATTATAGCTCATTAATAAGTGGAATTTTTCTTACAGAGAGTGTATACATTGCTTTTAAAGATTTACATTTAAAATAAATCATAATGGCCGAAACAACTGAAAAGCAAAATCCTGGTAAAAAGGTGGAAAATTTTCTTGCACAATTTCGCGACAAAGATACTAGAAAATTAATCAATTTTACTGCGAAACAATTCTTGGAAGTATGGTGCCACTATGATGATGATGGTAATGGCTATATTGAAGGTCAAGAACTGGAAGGATTTTTGCGTGAATTTATCTCTTCTGTTGTACCCGGAGATATTGGATCCGAAGTTATCTCAGATGCAGCATTACAAGATCTCAAGGAAGAGTTTATGTTAGCCTATGATGAAAATGAAGACAATCGAATTGAAATAGGAGAATTAGCTCAAATGCTACCTACGGATGAAAATTTTCTGCTGTTGTTTCAACGGGAGAATCCACTTGAATCCAGTGTAGATTTTATGCGGATTTGGAAAAAGTTCGACACAGACAACAGCGGCTATATTGAATCAAAAGAATTACAGGAATTTTTAAAATTTTTACTTGAAGACAGTAAGGTAACATTACCTGATGAAAAAATTGCCGAATATGCAAGTACAATTCTTACTCTCTTTGATCAAAATGGCGATAATAAGCTGCAACTAAGTGAGATGGCTCGTCTGCTACCTGTCAAAGAAAACTATCTGTGTCGACCTCTGTTCAAGAATGTAAGTAAACTTACGGGTCACGATATCGATCGCATCTTCCGAAAATACGACGCGGATCGTAATGGAACAATTGAAAATGAGGAGCTTCAAGGACTACTGAAAGATCTGTTGGAGCTCTTGGGAGAAGCCTATGATGACGAGAAAATGACATTCTTTAAAGACGTTATTCTTGATCAATGGGATGTGGACCATGATGGAAAAATCGGCAGAAAGGAACTTAAAATGATTCTATTACAGCACAGTCGTATGGCACAGGAAGAACAAATAGGGGGCTCTGTGGATGAAGAAGCAGATGATTATGACAGTGACTACTGATTTCTTTTTTGTTATGACTTGTAATCATCAACCTGGTAATTGTATTTTTTATTTTCAGTTTTTTAACCTCACCTTAATTTCTTTGAAATATTAATGACAACTAATGACAACTTACAACTGGTTTTCGGGTTTAATTAATTATTGTTAAACTTCTTCGATTCATATAATCAATATTTTCTTTTTACGTCTTTTGGATGTAAAATCATGTGATGTACATTGTATAGTTTTAAATGACGTATTAAATTTGATGTTAATGTTGGCGTTTTATTAATAAAAAGTAAGGTTTAATTGATTTTAAATGTAATCATATAGCTAAAATTAAAAATATAACATTTATATGTTGCACACCGATTCAATTAATAATTTCTCCAAATCTTTATTTATAGATTTTATATATATATAAATAGCAGCGCATAAAATTATTATTTTTCTTTCATATACCTACCATTAAAAAAGAAGAACTATTTATTGATAATAATAATGATTTATGTTTAAGTATGACCTACATGAAAGTATTGCGCGTTAGTGCCCATATTAGACGTAACTATTTGGGCTTTATACATAATGCTATAAAAGCTACATTATACATATTATTACTTTAATTTTAAAAATATTAAAAAATATATTTTAAAATTGAAATACATAAATAAATTAATTACATTAAATCAATTTATTAGACGTAATGAACTATTGAACAATACAAAATAATTAATAAAATTAAATTGTAACTTTAAGTATTTCATCTATGATTCCTTGTTTACAATATGTGAATTTGGTTGTTGAATAGGAGTTTGAAATACAGACTTACAAGTTATTCTGAAAAATTAAAAAATATAATATAATTTACCTATAAAAATACTAACTTAATCAAGAAATGCTAAAACATTTAAAAACACAAACACTTTTGAGGAGCAATTAATAAAATACATTGTAAGTTATTTTAAGATGTTTGATATTCATACATACATATTGTCAAAAAAATATTTTTATTACGGAGATAGTAAAACCCATATTAATTAATTATCACTTTAACTATATATAAGTAAATTTAAATTGTAAACATTTAGCTAACTCAAATTTATTACAATCGCATATTTATGATAAAAGGTGGGAGGTTAATGAATGATAAAATGTGTGCCATGTTGTTTCCTTAACCTCATATTTACTAAAATATATCAGATGTATAATTACCAAATAAATATAACCAACATTTATTATTAATGAGTATAGTTTTACTAAATATATTCGTTATTTAATTTTAATTTCTGAAAATAATTTTAGCACAATTAATCCACATATAAATTTAATTGAATAACACGCAAACGACAAGACAAATATTTACACATGTGAATTTTTTTATAAAGGAACATATTTAATAATTTATGCAACTCACAAAATATATTGTTATTGAAATAAGACTATAACAATAAGGTAATGTATGAAATAATTTATTTTAAAAAAATGAACACCATGGAATTACCGAGGCCTATAGGGACTAAAGCTGTTAAAATATTATAATATAATAATAATAATAAAATGGAAGCAGGTAACTGCAGGTGATGTGGTACTGAATCAGACGCAGTACTGGCTTTCAAATTTTCATTGTAATATATTTGAAGCGCTTTATTCTATTCTTTCTACTGAAACTAGATATTGGGTGGCTTTTTACCACACTAGTCTAAGCAGTATGTAAATTATCCTGGAGGACTAGGGCCCCAGCAAACAAGTGACGGCTGTACGACGTCGGGAAGACGTCGCAAACTGACGTCTCCTAGACGGATAAAGTGACA
>JAUZND010050277.1:0-19611 GCA_034780555.1 Coelogynopora nodosa | reverse complement strand
ATCTAAAACTACGATATTGCAAATTTCAATTTCTAATTATGTTGTAGGTATAATACGATCTCTATATTTGATAATGATGCGTGGATAGAGAAAGAGAGAAGAACAGCGCCCTTTGTGTTTCTTAATAGCCTACCTATTCAATGACCTATTCAATGAGAGACGGCAAAGTATTAGTTATGTTGTAGGTTGCAGAATATCAACTCAACCCTGACATCAAACTTATCCAAAAAGATCGTCTCCATCTGACATGGTCAGCGATTGCTCAACAGATCCCATCTCAAAAACTATCGTATGTTATGCTGTTTATTTTAGCCATACCTCATTCCAGAGCACACTTTAGTTGCGTCAGAAAAACAGAACAGATCAAAGAATGAGTCTTGGCACTGACACTCTAGAATCGTTACTGGTAATCAAGTCTTCACCTGCAGATACCATGGACTTGTGTAAAGCATTGTACAAAATGCAGGTTCAGGCCCTTAAAAGTGCTTATTGCATTGCCTCTCATAAAAATAACTGTATTCTGTAAGTAGGTGTATTCTGTGCATTCTCTGTATTCTAAACATTCTCTGCATTTTGTGTATATTCTAATTTTGTTCTATAAGAACCCATTTTGAACTAAACTCATTCGTATTTTAATACATGTTTAAATTACGGCGAAATGACTTTCTGATTACGATATACAACTTAGCTGTGTGAACAGGTCTGTATAGGGGAACTAATCCTCTCTATAAAATATGGTTGCATTAAGGTATCCACTGTCTAGAATATTGCATTCTAATGGGCAGGTGACATTCTGGCGCAAATTATCAGAATTTGCTTTGGCTAGGCTTCTTTGATCTCGTATTAATTTTTTAAAGGCAAAAAATCTTTTCAACACTTGAAATAGTTTAATATGTCTGTGTAGCTGCAACAGATTATTTCCATGTAATTATTTGAAGTTCATTGACAAATGACGTTCTTTTGTTGTATTGATTTTATTTCAGATACACTTTTAGTTGATAAAGAGTTCATTGTCTTGATTATCATTTTGCTATTTACAATGTTTTTCTATATAAGCTATTATTAGATCACAAATAGCGTGTTAGAGAAGTTATTTCAATCTTCAATTAAATTTGACTATTTTGACTAATTAAATCTTCGTCGGAATAATTTTACTTTGAAATGTACATTATACCGTTATATGCTAAGTAACATGTTTATCCAGTATTGCGTTATAGATGTAGCTGTTTGCATAAAACTAAATTAATTATACCATTATTATTAGATTAAAATGACAAACCTTTCTAAACTGTTAGCTAATATAAGACAGATATAATTTTTGTCTATAATAAATAATATACGCAGAATCATTCTAAACATTATTAAAAGGAGATTAAGCTTAATTTTTGTTAAAGCTTATAAAAACTGCTTGTACAAAATGTTTCTACTCCCTTTTGATTGTGAGCTATTGCTATAGATGTGCTTCCTGATTTGTATGCTTTCAAGAATTGGCGCATAATGTGATATCTGTAGTTACGCTTTTAAAATAAGTATTTATTAATAAGTAACGTTGCAATGATGATGTATCTAATGCAATTGTGGTGCTCTGTGTTTAGTTTTACATCACAATACTCTCAAAATATATATGCATGCGGGGAATTCTTATGTTGTTATTTCTTTGCAATTTACTCATTTAATAATAGTAGTAGGAGATATGTCGACTCTGGACCAAGACCCCTCGTCCCCTCCCCAATTTTAGGCGAGTGCGACAATTCATGGTAAGAGCTAGAAGCAGAATGAATTCAAGTTGCAACAGTGTCTCTATTTATACTAAGCTAGAGTGCACTAAACAGTCGGGATCTGGGTCAGCATTCAAAGTGCATTCCAAATTTTTTTTTTGGGGAGGGTGTCTTGGTCCAGAATCGACATATCTCCTACTACTAATAATAGGTTGCAAGATGACATAGGTATTTAATCTTAAACTATTATTATCATGGACGTAGCCAGCTGTACACACAAACGCATGTCCGTCCATTCAAAATCAGACTGGTGAGCTTTTTAAGGAACCTAATCCCAAAAATACGAAGATTAAGAAAGACTTGAAGGAATTAACTTTTAAAAAACTTGAAAATGTTGTCTTTGTATCACCAAAAGGGCCCTTTTTATTTATTTCGGTGTGCCCTGAAAATGTTGTGCGTATAATTAAATAAAGGCTGGCTACGTACCTGAGTATATACCCAGTACAGTGACTTTTACAATTTTCCGGTATTTCTTATTATGAAGCGTCGTGGTAGAATCGGAATCCAAACGCGTAACCAATTAATTCTTCATATTTCGTGACAAATCAACTAATCACGTTTGTCTAAAATCTGAAAAAGATATTTGAACTGCACTAATTGAATAGTTGGTGACGAGGAAAACGTGATGAGTTAGAATAATTATTCAAGATACTGTCGCAATTATTTCTAATGGCAACACAAGTGCAAAATGATGATCAATATACCCTTTGTGAAAATGTCGCACGCCAAGCAGCGTAAGATGATATTTATTGAATTCAGTTACAGGATGTTTAAGATGTGGTTTCCGAAAGTACTTTTCTTCTGTTTCTGTTTACCATTTTCCTACATTTCTATATTAGTTTTCTGTAGACAATGACTTGTACCTGCAACCTTTAGTTTTAGTATATGATTTTTGTTAATGTTCATTCATTTATTTCCGGTTATTATATTTCATTAAGTTTTTGTATTGAACCAATTACGTTGATATTGTTACACAAATCGTTCTAAATATATCGGTATGTATCTTTAGAAGGTATAAAATAATGCTAATTTTTCGGAGTAAAATATTATTTTTTAGAATTATTTGATGTGTTTTTCCTTCTAAACTTCTGAATACACTTAATAAGTATTTATTCCATTTTCATTTGAGAAGTGGAACTATGAATGGTTTCTTTCAATTCTTAGATAGTGTCTTTTATGGGAATAAGGTTAAAACCGACCACAATATATTATATTCTTCAGGCTCATGTTTTTACTTGTTATTTCCATTAGCAGTTGACGTATGAGAATATTATTCCTACAATTCTCCAACATCAGCTGTAGAAGAAGCATACAGAAGAATAATTCACTCGATCGTACCAATAATTAATGGATTCGTGAATGCTCCGGTAGACAGTTGAATACCGGTTTATATATTTCAGAACTTTAGCACAATATTGTGTGCATTATATTGTAGGTAGATACAATTGTAGATATCTGCACACAAACATGGAGATTGCTATAGGCCTGTTTTAAAAAATAGTAGTGTCCAAATTTAATATTGTTTTTAATTTATTTAGTTATATAAATTGGTTGATGTTTTTTTATGGTTTAATTAACTTGCCGCGACAGTTAAAACTGATAAAATATTGTTTATGTCTAAAATTATTTGTTTTAGTGTCCACTGAAATTGCATATATGCTTTTAAATATATATATATATATATAACAAACTATAGTTATATAATGTTTGAATATAAATAAAAACACACTGATAATTCCAAAATATTATACATTAAATTAATAACTAGTATAAAACAATCGGCGTGATCAATTAAAAAAACTAACTACATAAGTTGTGATGAGAATTATAAATATTACATACTATGGATGAGAATGAGATGTTTAAGGTTTTAAATGTCAAACATTCTGATTATCAAGAAATAATATTAGCAACACACATTATTTCACAAATAAATTTAAATAAACCAATATTAATTGCGGGGATTGATCTTAGATTACTCGAAAAATACAAAAAGCTCTACTTACTAATACGATGAAACTAAGATCTTTATATTCCTTATTTATTTCAAGATAATCTATATAATGTTTAATTAAACATTTAAAAAATCTAATTCTCATCCATAGATATTTGTAACTATGGTTTGTTTTATGACTGATGACGCCGATAAGATAAAACTATTTTATGATATTTATTAACTTAAATAATATGTTATGGAGTTTTTATTGTGTGCTTATTTTGATTTTAACATTATACTATAATATTCATAGTTTTTTTGACGATAAGCTAATTTACCTCACCATATTTTATCATCAGTCGTTTCTGCTTTGTTATCGTTAATTCTCCATGAAACAAAAATAAATCTATGAAGTGTTTTCCTCTTTTTAAAAAGCAGCTTTTCAACCAGAAAGTAGCGTATTCAATTTAGAACCGGCAACTTTCTGTTTTTTGATTATACGCTTTTCACGATGTCGTTGGATTTTAAAATCGTTTTCTTTGTTTCCTTCGCTTCTAACTTATTATTTCTTCTCTCTGTGAATTGAAACACTATTTGTACAAATTTTACAAATTTCCGCGGCTATCTCATCATTAATCTCAAGTCCTTATAGATTTAGTTTCTCTTGTCTCTCTGCCTAACTATATAAGAGTTCGCCGGTTTTGTCTCAATCACCATCTATATTGTTTCTTTCTAAAACTCCATTCTTCTCAGCTCAGCTCGTTTAGGAACTTGAAATCTATGCCTGTAGAGGCTTTTCTTCTTTGGGTAGGTAGTAGGTACTATTTTACTATTTTTGGGAGTTTGAGCCAAAATTCTTCTCAATTCTTCTGTCTTTCATTTTAACTGTTTGTTGCTTATTTTTGTTTTCTTTGCTCGAACGATTTCTTCAGTGTTCTACTGACTATAGTCAATATGTAGAGTGTATACAGTAGGATGTTATGCTGTATTCGTATTATGTGTAATCTGGAATAATCGTTCACGTGGAAAAGATAATCAAATCTGCTTCTGGAAATGTTTCAAGACATAGTGTGTAATTTTTTTAATATTTCATTTAGTAGTTAACCAAAGAATATGTCTATAACATTGCAACTTTCTCATTACATCAGAGATGACTATTTTGGACATAAGTTTTTATGACTTTTCTGATGGTGTACTTAACATTAGTATAACGAAAAGTTTTCCTAATTACTCTAACATATTTACTAATTTTACGTTTATGTTATGAGTTAAAAATGTTAACGTGTTAATCTTAATCACTCTCAAAGAAAGCGATATAGACATCCTCTATAAATACATTAAGATGGTTCGAGGTACTGATTCTGATGCGATAACTTATTTCATCATTTTTAAGTCTGTTATAGAAATGTCAGTTACATTTTATATTCATTTTTATGTGAACCTACACATTTCGCCTCTTTTAAGTCTTTCAAATTTTTATTAGGCAAAATTAGTGAAACCGCAGGTGGGAATTTCACTAGACAGATTGATTTTAAAATGAAAAACACATATCTGGTAAAAGTGCGGAAATGTTGATAAATATTTTTTCACTATGTAATACACGAACTCCTTTTATTTCTTTACCTTTATACTCCATAGCTGTTGTTTGTGGCATGTGCAACATTCACTATATATTTGAAAAAGAATTTCGTACAATAAAGCTGTTCCTCTTTTTCAATATATTATGGTTGATTAGTTTAGTATCTGTAGAGAACTATCAGGATTCTATTCCCTTGTTAGTGACCAGATTACTCGGAACACTCTCATACCAGCGATCGATATGCTCGTTTCTCAATTTTTTTTACACTTATTATAATTATCTAGTTTACTTCTTTTTTTCTCTTTCCCAGCTAGCTTGATAAAAACTGTGATAAACGTTTGCTATATATATATATATTGGACGACTTATAATATTTAAATATTCAAGACTACATTAGGTATATTCTCTTGAATAATTTTATGTATGCCAAAGCTTCTATTTTTGTGTATATTACTCAGTGTTATGTATTAATTATTATTCTACCCGTGATAATTGTAAATATTTTAACAAAAAGTATACTTTGTTATTATACAGCACAGCTGACATATTCATTTGGTGTATAAATGCTTAAGCTTCTAGTATTACATCCTGCCAATCTAGAATAACATAATATTGGTACTATATAACCGTTTGGGTTAGCCAATGCAGTTACCCCAGACTACATAAGTTTATATGTCCCGTGCCTTCCCTCCATTGACTCTTAAAATACTATCTGAAATAATCGATAAATCTATGTGAAGTTTTCTGTGAAAAAAAGTTTGCAATATTATCTTGTTTGCCGATGAGGTAAAATATTGAGTGATGGATTCTTCATTTATGGAAAATGTTATGTCACAAACGTCTTTATGATTTGGTAGAATTGGATTGTTTAAAGTCGGTTAATTAATCATACCTTTATTTCTTTTAAACGTTTTTATTAAACTATTATTTTATTGCATAATTTTTAGTCAGCCAAATGGAACTAAATGAAATTATTTACTGTAAAATAGAACACGCTTGCGGTTTATACAATAATATTTATCATCTGGAATATTAGTTCATTAAATAGAGCAGACGTGTAATCCTAACTTTGTTCAAGTAGGCACGCTTGACTTTGACTTTTGAAACGATTGTTTTTCTTATCAAAAGTCAACGTTGATATTTTAAGCATGATTTAATTATAGAACATCCTGCTTTTTAAGGTAAATATATTTGTATTGATTTTTTAAAGTTGTTATTGTTTGTTTACTTTGTAGTATTAATATATATATATATATATATATATATACAATATAAGTAAAAATTAGGAATATATTATAGTAGAAAAGACTTCTTCATTGCATGAAGATAAAAAAACATTTTATAATTAATAAAAACAGCTTGATATATTTTTTTACTAATTCAGAAAAAAAATTTATGTAAATCTTGTCTTTTAGTTATTAGTGACATTTTAATGATTGCGAAACATTAGTTTTTCTAGTAGCCATGAATTATCGAAAGTTGTTATTTTTTAATTAATATAGTTATACATAAAAATACATAATATGTTATGAGTGTGGCGTTTTTTTAACATAAATAAAATAAAAATTAAATTACTTATACTTTTTCTTAATCAATATATATATATATTGTGGATATACAAGTTGTAAATATTGTGATATTCACATTAATTTCTGCTTACTGAGGATTATATGTCTGTCATAATATTATATATAAGTTGTATTATATTTCTACTTTATTCTAGAGTATTGGCTGAATTATGTAAGGCTATACGTATATTCAATTAAAAATATATATTCAAAGAGGAAGTGTTGTTCACCGTTCTTTCTTCTTCTTCTCCCTGCCTTGCGTGTCATCTTTGAGGTGAAAAGCTTTTTCACCTCATACTATAATTGTAATGCGCCTTCGTTGAGTTCTCTGAGATGAGTGTTTTGGTTAGGCCAATGTGTTTAGATATTCGATCTATTTTATTAAATAACTGGTAGATATTCACTTTACTTTGGTCTTAAGTTTGTGTGTTCTTTTATTTTTAGAATGAAACAAGTTAAAATGTGTTATTTGTCGGTCAATTATTACATTTATTTCTTTGTAATTGCTTAAATTTGTTATTTGCTTCACTGCTATATTTATAACTGTTTTTATTAATTATCAGAAAATTATTTTTTAAATATTGTTTTATTAAAATCGGCTATCTGCATCACAATATTGATATTATAAAAATAAAACTATGAATTTTATCAACAAACCAGAAAGTAAAATACTGCTTCATTTAATTGCGTGACTATCTAACATCGTAGTTACCATATTTAATTTCTTGGATCATGTTCCGCTTCTGCTACGTGATTAACTGGCTGTTAATATTTAATCGATTGTAGCCTGTTGTGCTTTAATCTTCTTAGACCATGTCGAATCAGAATTACTTCCACTCTATTCTGGTAAAAAGCCTATATGTACGGCACTTATACATTTTTTACTATTATTTTAATAGTCACATTAACATTTTGTACGTATTAGGGATTTACGTATTTGCTTTCTCTTTAATAAGAAATTATTTTGTCTGCTACAAATATATGCACATTATTTCAATTATGATAGTTTGTATATACTCGTACTTACATGCATGTAAATAAATCTATGATATGAATTTTTAGGCGGATTGTACATAATGTAATATTCTGTATAGATTTCTCCTTGCTATATATATGTAATTATATGTAATATATAAACAGTGTGCATGTTATTTATATTAACACGTTTTAACCATTTAAAATTATTCTCTAATAAAAATGAACTCCCCAGTATATGTCCGGATTTTTTATAGTTGTAATCTGAAACCTGCTGTTTTTTTTATGGTACATATTATTATGTAGCATTTCTCAAATAATTACGAGCATTTTGTCTTTTTAGGTGGTTAGTTTATGTTGTATTGTCAAATAGCTTATCATGTTAATTCAATCTTCTTCCATTAATATTGTTAAACACATCTATTTTAGGAGTTTCTTTTTAATCCTGATTCGTAATAAAATATTAGTTTGCCTTTTTGCCAACTTATTTTGTTTGGCTAGCTATATGTAATGATAAAAAGCTATTCTGTGAACGATGTATAGCTAAAACCAGCTAAATAACTGACTTAAACCTTTTTGTATAGTCCTAGTAATGTGCACTTTGGCACTTTAAAATTGAACTCCACATTTTTCGCAAAATGATGAAGACATGTAATTATAATCCACTAAATATCTGTTTATAATGTTCACAATTTTGTTCAGTACACGCTAATTTCTTTACTATAGTTGAGTTTTTCGTTTATGTCGATATTATTTATATAATTTCACAGAATTTAATAATTTCGACATGCACGCGATAGGAATATCACCAATTGAAATAATTTAATGTTTTCTAATGTAATCTTCGCAATGTTTCTTTTTTTGAAAAAAACAACCCAGCTGACATTCATCTATATATAGTTTATTGTTTATTATTCATTGTTAAAGTTTATCTGTTGGTTGGTTATTTATACTAAAACGAATATAATCAACACTACCAATTTCAAATTGGAGAACATATACGACGTATATACTGGATAGTGGCTGCTCTGCGTATATACAGCAAAAAAAAAGGTTTCATACCCTGCGGTAAACTGTAGCAACTCCATCTTGAAGCATACAATCGAACTGTTTTCATTATAATGTAGTCTACACACTCATCTGTATCGAGAAGTGTTAACTGATGAAACATAGTTTTGTGATATACTGAAAAGTTCTGGAAAGGTTTTTTTTTATAAATAAACGCCTTAATCGTATAACAACCTACTTCTTACACGTATGAGATCTTTTCTAGTTTTCTTCTTCTCCGAGTGAAAATTATTGTAATACCAATTCTTTTCCCTGAGATTTCCAATGGGATATGCTTTAGTCTCGGTATATAAGCTAGCTTAGTTTGGAAGAATGGCTTTTCTTTCATTTGAATGTTTTAAATTGGCTTCATTGTTTCTGTATTTCTCTCGGAAACTTATTGTTTCTATATTTATTATGTTCGGTTAGGTTATTTTATTTATTATTAGGAATCGAATGCGGGAAGATCGTGTGTTTAAAATTATTGTTAAGGCTTTTTATAACAATGTTAAGCGATTTAGGACCACTTAGAATTCTCACCCGTTTGACTGTATAAGTAGGCTAATGAAAATTATCTTCAATTGTAATGAGTTATGTTTTTGTTTTACATACTATTTTTGCTAATTGTTTTTTGTTTTTCTCTTTCATTTTAATGATTTTTGTTTTTATCTTTAAAAAACCGTTAATCAGCATCAAATGTATTATGTGTTGTATTTGTGTAATTAATTGTAGGATTTTTAAATATGTTTGTGTATTATTAATTTAATTTATTTAGAGCTATTTCTGACAAATTAATATGTTTTGAATGAATTTCTATTAAAAAAGATTTACTATTCTGTTCTATGATTTTCAAAGTTAATTTACTTTTATTTAATTATTAGTTATTTAATTTGGTTGGTGGTTCAGAGAATTTTGGCATAATAGTGAAATAATCATTGTTATTTGAAATTAATATGAAATATTTGTATGAGAAAATGATTATGCAGAGCATTTGTTGAAATAAAAAGTTTCATAAATTTATTATTAAATAATTTCTTTACTTTTTATTTTTAACCATATTTATTAAACATTGTTTCCTTAGTGTTTGTATTTCAGGTCATTTGTCTTCTGTTTATTTTTTTGTTTTTTGTTAAAAAAGTATTTAATATTGCATCAATATTCTGTCAATATGTAATCAGTGTTGACAAGCTTATTGAAACGGTAACAGTTGTCATATAGAATAGATTTATAGTAGATTGATTTTCAATACCATAAATGGCTTTTCTGTCTTTATTATAATAATTAATCAATGTTTTAATTAGACTGTTTGGAGGAAGTAAAATACTGTTAAAGTGATAAGTTCACATGAAAATTAGACTATGTGACTTTCTTTATGGTACTATGTAATACTATGTAATGTATATTTTTACTGACTGTGTGTGATTTGTGTCAGTTAATGAACTTCATGACAGTATTTTTATCTTTTGGTATAGACGTGGCTTTTAAAAAATGCTTTTAAATAGGTACGTTTATTATTGTACGTTTTAAAATATTATAAAACCTAGAAGGAAGTATTACAGGCGTGTAATGAGTAATTTTTATATGAAATTACTACGAATAACATCCAAATCATAGTTTAACAGGTTTACAAATTTGTAGAACTGATGATTCGGAGGACAGATAATAGTGGGGATGGACTCTAACCTTTCTTATATATATTATAAGGCGCAAGCGAGGCACATTTTGTTAAAAAGGAATTTTTTTGGAATGGTCATTTCTGTAGACAAAATGACCTCTTTTGAGATTAAGGCTACAACCCACCTTCAGTAAAAATGCAAATAAACCGCTTAGAAATAGTTTCTCTTCCTACTCCCTCAGAGCCTAAAATAAAAACCCTTGATTCAAGGTATAGACAAGAATTCACAGCTATATATGGGTCGGTCGTATTGGAAATAATAAGTTTGATATATCAACGAGTTGCAGCAAGCATGACTGCATTACTTACTCTGTCTGCGCTGCACGAAGGATATCGTATTATATGGGCTACTCATATCTACTTTCTCGCAGTAGGTTAGTTACTGTTGTCATCTAACAGATTTTCCGTCGATATAGACAGAAGGTTTCGTTGACAAATCCTGTTAGCTCATTAGAGTAAAAAGAGAATAGATATATGTCAAATAATTTAAATAGTCGAAGAATTTCGTTGGACTTCTTAGAAAATGAACTGCTATTGCATGATGTATACGGTACTTTCTTGTATTCATATTTTATAGTTATCATTTCATGCATCGATTGAGTTTTATTAAAAAATTGTTTAAAGTGAAAATTATTGATAAAAAATTAATTTCAACACAACTCTATTTTTTTTCACTAGGCATTTCTGATAGAATTAATTGATGCTAACAATGGTGGCTGTCCAGATTAAGTGATATAAATTATTACTTTTCTGCAATCGAAGATAAGGGCTTTCTGGTGCTAATTTAATATTAATTGATTGCATCCGTTAGCTTGTCTTTGCTGTGATTACCTGCATGATAACAAAGTGAGGATTATTTCTTTACAGAAACAAATATTGTTAATGACCACATCACAAAACAAAAAGAGATAATGATTTTAAATATTTACTATATTTAAGTTTTACTTAATTAACACGTTTCATCGTCGTGTTGGTCTATATTTAGTTTTATCAGTTATTGAGTCTATTTAGGTAATAAGTTATTCTTCTTAAAATATCAAATTCTTGTAAATTTGGCATACATTTATTAGTTTATCATTTGATATTTTAAAGCTATATATATATTATAAATAAATTATTCAAGAATATAAATCAATTGCTCCGGATGATAGACTGTGTAGAAGTAGTTAGCAGTACGTTTTTTTCTATAAATAGTAATTATGATACATTATTATATTCATAAATAAATGCTTTTTTATTTAATTACAGTAAACTTTTTATTGTTTTAATTAAAAAATAATTTATATATATATATTTTATAGTATATTGTTTTATGTCTGCATATTGTGCGAATTTGTTTCCGATTAAATTGCAAGTTACATTTTTATGTGATCCAATCCATACATATTGTATTGATATTTCCTAATACACCTCATAGCACAATATTTCAGGTGATGTTTCACATTGAATCATATATTATTATGAGTCATCTTAATCGTTTTAGACCACAAGATTGCCATATTCTCTTTCTGTAGTTCTATTTTTAATCAACTTTCCCATTTCTCCCTAATAGTCCGTGATTCCAACTTATCGCAAATCAATGGTACAATTTCCTTTTATTCTAGAAATTAATCTTTCGCTATTTGGTTAATATACAATTATATATTATCAAATATTCAAGAATTCATATAAATTTCTATGAAAGATAAACTTGGTGTAAAACAATTTTAATGTTTTTTACCTTCTTCCTAAACTAAATGCTTTTTTAATTGTTAGAAAACTATAAAGACACGTACGTTAAAATGTGTGAGATCATGAAAGCTTGATGAACGTTTGATAACATTGATACAATATAGTATTGAATTTTTACAGTATCTGTATTAATTTTTCAAATATTCCATAGTTAAGATTTATCGAAGACCCTGGTTTATTTTTTTATTGAAATCAATAAATGTAACTATACTATATTGCAAAAGTAACCACAATCAGAAAATATTTTTAAAAATAGTCATGACAGAAAAGAAGGGAACAATGATGAAAGTTCCGAATATATATGAGAGACAACACAAAAGTTACATAATAAAAACCATTAAAATAGATTACAAAAAAAATAATTAGACAATGAGTCGAATTAACTTTAATAACGGCTGTCTCGATAATACAGCGAATGTCGTATTTATTAATTAACTGTGTTCAATGGAAAACCAAAAGAATTATTAAGAGTTGAAGACTGCTTCAATTAGATGTAGCATTTTGGCACAAATAAACCTTACCATTTTTCCCTACATATAATTTTTTACAATTTAGACAACAATTTATTACAATTGTTGTCTCTCATATATTTGAATCTTTCATAAGTGTCAACTTCTTTTCATGTCTATATGTGTATCATCTATAAAAAGACCGAATGCTAGAGTCTAATACAATTTTTATTTTTACGGTTATATTTGCATTATTATTAATAATGATAATGCTAACGATTATAGACATAGGCTAATTATTTTAATAAGATAGCCTTCCTGTGAATAAATCATGGATATTTATTACTTTATATAAACTATATATAGTTAATTTTCTATGGTATAAAGCTTTATTCTTCTGTTACTACCAATAAATTATGTCTTCCATAAACTTTTGTATGTAAAAATTACTTTTGGTATATATTAATTTTGCCTATATAATTGAAATCCAGTTGATAATCTTAACATACTTGCATTATACTATACTATATCTGAAAAAGTTTTTAATCTTTTTATGGCCTAAATTTCAATCCTAGATGCGTGAAAACTTTCATTAAATTTTAATTCTTTAAACTTGCTATACACAATTATTCATGTGTATAATATAGTCATATACTATTACCAATACAATATCTGTAATTTCTTGCTAGACATCAATATTAAAGACAGCGTTATAGAATTAGTTAGATTACGTCAACCTCATTAAAATAGTTGAATAAAAACTTTATATAGTCCAATCAATACTTCATACCTATCGGCTACTGTTTGTTGGTTAACATCCAATTGTGTTTGCTATTATGACAATTTGATTATTTATAAGACTCGTTGGTAAATAACGAATTCGTTGAATTATTATTATTGTATTAACAAAACAGCCGTAATAACCCATGTCTATATTTGACTGTTACGAGATCATTTTGAGTACATCCGTGTGTGATTTCAACTTCTCCCAGTTTGAAACAGTCTAAATTTAAAAATTCAATATGTGATCGAAGTCCAATCTGAAACTGGACGTGTTTGACGATCAAATCGCTTTAATCCAAATGTTCACATTTATTGTATTAATTTCGATTTATTAAATATATTTGCAGATCTGCGTTTCATGGGTACTTAATTACCATAATAACTAATTGTTATTTCTTTTAGGCGCAAATTTCTCTTGGACGTATATACTTTAAACATATTTACGCTAAATATTTTTTTTAATATATAAAAATTTATTAGTTTAAATATTTACTGTATAAAATAATTTGTATTTTTATGTATTATTTTTCTATATTTGGCAGTTTTTTAATTGGATTTACTAATTAAAAATATTATTTTAACTAAATTGTTATGTTTTTAAATTTGGTATAATCTGGAATTATGTTTAATTCAGGATGCTAAAAACAGAGAGAATTAAATATTTTTCATGTTACGATGTCCATAACGATACCGGCAATGTAGGATTATACTTATAATACCAGTTATATATATATGTATAATCAGGAAATGTTTTAGATTTTTATTTTAAAAATATAGCTGCATATCATTTTATATCTAAAATATATTAAATGGTTATAGGAACTGGAAGGCCGGGATGAAATCGAATTTTCACAAATCGATAATTAATAGGAATTACGGTGTTCCATTGAAGAGGATGTCAAAATGCGCAAATAATAGTTCCATTTTTAACGGGTTTCATTTTTTAAGAAAATGTAGAATTTTGACAAATACTGTACATTATTATGTAATTACAACCATTTTTGTACTGGAGTTGATAACATCATCACCTCAAAGTTTAATTATTTTTTTAATTCCAAAAAATAATATAATGAATTACAATTGCGTGGTGACTGCCTAAAGCTTTTTTATTTATTATTAACTTTTAATTTAATACTTTTTTAATTAAATACTCAACATTTAAAACTTGAGACATTCAATGCTCAAAATATATAGTTTTGGGTCATTGACATGCCAAAAATATATATTATTTATTTTATTATTTATTAATACACTTTTCTAGTTTACTTTTTTTAACGTTATAAAATATATTTTTATCCTCATCACGCATCAAACCCTTAAGTGCTTATTTTAATTCTGTTTTACTATATTCTAAAAGTTGTCCAATTTTGTAACATGCAAACCAGAATCTCTTGTGTATACGACGTATATATATATATATATATATATATAGAGAAGTTCGTGTCGATAATCCATTAACCCATAATATGCAAAATAATTCAGTCAATTTCCTGCTGTTGATGGTTCGTGAGTATATCGTATTGTTAGCACGTTATATTCACACTGCAAGCAGCTCAATTAGACTGATTCACACGAGACACTCTTTGGAATAGTGGGAATACAGATAGGTATACTATTTAAAAGATAGTATAATGAGATACAATAAAGAAAATTTCATATTAATTTACAGTTTCAATTATTGTTTTCGAATGATAAAGTAGTGGTGTAAATGTGAGAAATTTTATTTATTTAGTTATTCATATTTTCCACTATTTATTTCCCCTTAGTTCCTTTTTAACTTAAAATCGAGTTTTGTCTATTCGGCAATCAATAGTTTTTGCTTTCCGTGTTTTTCGAGTCTGCTGTTCATTGATAGTAAAAGTGAATAGTTGAAAATAGTTTTGATTATAAAGACAAATAGAAAAACTTGATAATTGAAAACTGACTCTGTGAATTGGACAGCATGTTACGAGGAAAGTAACTAAATGAAATATTGAATAATTTGGCTTATTTATGTAAATAAAAAGACCAAAATGATTAGAAATTTCCTATCATTCCTGGATCTTCCTTTTTTAAATTGAGATATATTATTATATATGCTCATTACTGTTGTTTGCATTAAACATTTTAAGTAAAAATACTGACAAAACTTTAATAATTACAAATATCAATAAAACAATGCAATAATAGATCAATAAACTATACAGAAAGATAATTAAATATACTTTTATAAAAATTATTAATCGTGCCAGTTAGATTATTATATTTAATTATATTTATAATTATATGGCCTTTTGTTCTTTTATGTTGGTTTTTCAAACATAACAGAACGAAACGCCAGCGAAAAAAATTTACGTATAATTTTTATTTGTTTCAGTGAACTGTTTTTGTCGGAGAAAAAGCTATACAAACAAAATACTTGGTATTTAGGGGGAAATTATGATCAATTTTAATAAAATAACTGTTGAGTTTTACCATGATATATTAATAAAGCTTTAAAAAAAACAAGGAAAATTAATTCAATATTTGATAATAATATATTATATTCAAAATCTGAGAAAAAACTATATGTTTTTCTTTAGTAAGTTATAAAAGTTTTTATATTGAGAGTCTGCTCAGAGTAGCCATGATGCCTACTTGATGACACCATTCCAACAACAACTCCAGCTTACTAATTGTGATTAATGAACAAGGCCGGTTACTGTTATACCTTCAATTTTTCGGATTTTTTGCTAATTTTATTCAAAGTATAAACTGAAGGAAGTATCTCTTAATTCAACCACTGAGCCATGATCGTCAAAAACTGAATTAATATGCGGTATAACAAAATTTCTTATATGCAGACTTTTGTATTGCCCTACACTCTACAGCCCTCTCCAACCCCCCTCCAGAGCGGCGCCAACTCCAGCGCCCTCCTGGCCGGACTAATGGCCTCCGCCAACCTCTCAGGTGGTGGTGGCTCTGGTGCCACCCCCAGGTCCGCCTCCTACACAGGGCTCGCCCGAGAGTCGCGCCGCTCGGACGAATTCAGCAGCAGCTCCGTGTCCAGCGGCGAGGTGCCCCAGCTGAAGGACTGGATCGACTCCCGGCTCGCCGCCATGGAGACACGGATCAGTGGGAAGTTGGGCGCGATTGTTGACCGGCTGACTGCCATTGAGAGGCAGATGAAGCTGGTTGATGGTGATGGTGACAACCAGTCTTCTGGAGGTGACGGTGTCAATACGACGGCCGCGGAGGAAGCTACGTAGCTGTCAGATCGGGCGGTCTTGATTGTGGCTTGGGTAACTCGGACACTGTGGGGTAATTTGTTTGTTGTTGTTGTTCTACGACTTCCAGGAACATGCATTGGTTACAATTATTATTGTCCATTATAAAGTTGATCAATACTGTGTCATACTAGACAGTATTATGACTATTTTACATTTTAATATTAATCAAATAGTATTTAATGTCTGGCTAGATAGAGCATTCGCTTGTTTTATTGTTATAAACAGCGCTCTTGCGTTTAATTTCTCATCGACCTATGTTGCTTTGTATCGATTGTATTACACGGGTCTATAATTAAAAGAATACTTTGCGATGATAGCTGCAACTTTGCAGTTGTCATGTAAACATAGTGGCAAATATAGTACCCCGACCAATCATCGGAAAGTATTTGTATGAAGTTGTACAAATCCGATTCCATCTTTAATTAATATTAATGTTTCACAGATACTCGGCCTCAGGAATTATATTGATTTGCCACTATGTATCATCGTTTAATTAAATATAATTGGGAGAATAATTAGCGATTTCCCATCCTGTCGTTATAGAGCAGTTATATATATAAATATATATATATATACCTGTATATATATATATGTCAAGTGTGTTTTTTATTTGGAGACTAAGTTGCTCACCAATTCAATTAGCTTCTGCGAAAATGCGTACGTGCTTTTAGCCTGAATTTTATTTTTGATATTAAATATTTTATGCTCATTTTTAATGGCACTTTTTCAAAATTCATAATTGCAAATATTTTGGGTTGATATCTTCTTGTGAATGATATATAAATATTAATGATTTATAATGTTAAATTGTACTTTCATGTTGATGATTTAGTAGCTTGTTTAGTTGAATGGCGGGAATTTTGTTTTAGTGCTCTATTTTGTTGTACAAGCTTGTAACATTTGAAAACTGACGAAATGAACTACATAATGTAACAACATATTTGTGTTATTATTTAGTTCCCTAAAACCTAAATGACTTGATTCGATAACTTTGCCTATATTATCAACGAGGTTACACCGAACACTAGGTATACAATTCATGACCAGTATATTAATATCTTTAGGCACAAGGCAGGCCACTTATCTACAACAGTAGATCGAGCGTACTAGAAGAGGAAGAAACTGACAGCGACTAGATATTAATTGTAGAGTGTTTGGATCAAAAATATCTAGTTTAGGAAATGGCTGACTTAACTGTGTGTCTGCTGTCATAAGGAAAACATGGATATGTGTGTTTTTGTAACGCAACTGTGTGACTTTTATTGGTACTTAGACTATTCTATATCTTCATTTCTTGCATCGATGACCTTTTGCAAGACGATGCAGTGTGTCTAAAAAACTAGGCGAGATACCTTCCTATATGAACACTAAATCGTTTTATTAATTTTTTTTTATGGCTACAATATAATATATCATATTTCGAAGGTGTACAATGCGGTTTGTTTGGGCCATTTGGCGCACACCCATTATTAAACGTGGTGTTATATCAAATACCCTAAACAACCTATTTTAGGGTATAATTATTTAGATCCGTGCTGGTTGCAAAGTTTTTGTTGTGAATTTTTTTTAATTTCCGCTATTTGTAGTTAAGCTTCCAGAAAGATTGGATTACAAATATGCGCAATTATTTAGGGAAAGGACTAGTAAAATCGGAATATATTTATGTGCTGCAGATCATGTGGGCTATGCCAGAATTGGATTATAATTACTACTAATATATTTAGTTTTAGCTGTTTCTTCTTTGTTGTTTGGTTTGACTGAATGTATATCATTGCTATCTTGACTATTTTAATCACACCCGTTATGTTAAAATGTCTAACAAATATGAAACTCAAATGAACTATTTTATACAACATTATCAATTTTACGATCTGGAAACAATCGATATTGCGAATTTTTCTTGATCATTATATAAATCATTATGTATCAAACTAATTGTTATCTTTTTCTGGTTTGCAAATGTTGAGCAAATGTATTGTTTTCTTGTATATAATACAATAATCTATGAATTTGAATTACTTCCGATGTGTGTTACGCTACGTGTGTTAACTTTCTTTCCTTAATAAACCTCGATGTGATGTGATATTCTTTTGACTACAATCTGTATTGGCTGGTTATGTAAATTGACTGCAAATACACAGGCTGCTACACATATTCTCCATATTATACCAGTAAGCGACAAGACTGTCTCGTGTCATGTAGGAATTATTGAGATTGTATTTTTATCTTTTGGCAGGGTTGCAACTTCTCACCTTGTTGGTCAAGTTGATACACTTCAAAGGGTTGTTTTCTAAATTGAATTATGTCATCATTTCTGTACGATTTATTTCACTGAAATAACTAAAACTGAACCAGAAGGCTCACTTATTTCTTATAGCATTCTATTGCGTGATGCATTTATGAGCACATGATTCCAAATTTTAGATACATTTAATAAGCAACCATACTTTGTTATCAATCTTATATCATTTTTGTTATTATCATTTTAACATAACGAGGCTAAAATATCAAAAAATGAACTAATGTTGTTACCGCATCTTTTTCTGTGAGATTTTTCACCCAAGACGAACATAATGCTCCGTTCTATTTCCATTCCAAGCGGAAGTTGCAACCCTGTCTACATCGGTTTCTTCCAACCTCTCAGTATATATTGGTTTTTAACTTTCCCACTGTTAATAAAACTGTTTGTGTAATGTAGCTATACGATACCGCCTGTGAACAATTGCATGCATAATGTTATTGTTTGATCAGTACGATTATTTGTATCACTTTAGCCCCTCGCCAGTGGAACCCCCCTTCAAAATATTAATGATTTACTTTATTTTAGTTTATCTACTTTTTT
>JAUZND010050266.1:0-19612 GCA_034780555.1 Coelogynopora nodosa | reverse complement strand
GCTCGATTTGGAATAAAGGCACTGCTGGCTTTGCCTGCCTGTATCGTATTTGATAAATCTTGAATAGAACGCTATATATATAGTACTTATTGCCGTAGTCACCGAAGAACAAGTTCGTTGCCCGAACCACGAGTTGGTACGACTCTGATCCGAACTGAAATGGAGCCGGTACTTTCTTACCGGGCCAATCGAAAGTTTCAAAGTCCAGTGCCAAATTTATCCACGTAGTGGGGAGGAGGGTTGGGGGGGGGGGGGGTGGGTGAGGGGGTGGGGGGTGTCATGATCTATTTATAGACATGAGAGTCAAAAATCTATTTATAAGTGAGTTCGAATCGACTCTTCCCATATTACTATTTTGATAAAGTTTTTTAAAAATGCAAATATACAAGTTCATAGAAGATACCAATTTTTCTCTATAAGAAAAAAACAAGGATTTATAAACGATGATTACCAGATAATATAGCGTATTTTTAAGTTAATATTATAACAAATTGACAAAAAAATGGTTATGTTAGTATTATATTAATGATAATAAAATATTGTTGAAATAATATAAATAAATTAAAATAACAATTTTCGAAATTTTGATTGATATCAACACATAATAAAAATAATATCGAAATGCCAACAGACCAATCTTTTTGCGCAACACTTGACCATGGTGTCGCTTCCGCTTCGAGTCACTGACGGGTGGGGGCAGATAGGAGACCGAGAGCCCAGTGGGGTCGTCATCATCGATCAGCTTGGTTGCTATGCTCATGATAGCGGGGTTGACTGTTGTCAGGACAGGGCTGCCACGGCATACGGCGATCAGAGACTGGAAGAGAATCTTGTCCGGTGGAACCTGTAGAGGAAATATATTGAAGAACCAGTAATTGAGAAGTCGTTAGAATTGATTCTTTAAGTTGTAATCAAATAAATAAAAGGGGATTACTTCTTATTAATATTAAATAAAATCAAAATGAAGATGATTATTCCATATATTATCTATTACAAAATAGTCTTCTTCGTTATCCTTATTTTTTGTTGTTATAATACATTAAGATTGTAAAATTATGTTTTGGTCAGCTGCTACATATTTAGTAATATTCATACAATATATTATGATGTCCTTTAGTGACAATACATTGTAAGCACAAGACAAAACGCTTATTACTTTTTTATGTAAAATAAAACAAATTAGCCACATAGGAAGAAATAATTTGCTGAACCTTCCATACGCGGACATATTTTGTAGGGTTTGTTATGCGGCTAGTTTTCATTCTGTAAATAGTAAATTTCCCGATTGTTTTCTTTGAATTCGTCAAATTCACGGTGGCTTAAACATTTTCCAGGTTTTCCCTGGTCGTGGACACCCTGTAGAATAGCTAGGTATATTTTTTAAATTATTATACACCGTATATAAATAAGCTATAAGTAGTATAAATGCTTCCAGTATTATTTTGAATTGCTGGTTCAAGTTAAACGTTATAGTTTACGATAAATTGATAACTTCTATTATTAATGTTGGAAGTTTTAGCTCCTAATATCATCGGCAAGTAAGAAAACCCATGGTGGGAAGTATAACATAGTTCAATAATAGCACCATTTTCTCAGGTATGTTAAAATATTCAAAAGTATACATTTTTAGTGAGATGAAAGTATTTTACCAACTGAGTAAAAAAATTCAGGTCATACATTACATCGTTCAATCAAAAATGTCATTTATTTGAAAAAAATATTGGTTTACCCTACCATTACTAAGGACTAATGTACTTACTTATCCGACCTAATTATACCTCTACTTGATTTTAATAAGAAAGCGTATTGTTTTTTAAAATATTTTTTACAAAATTTTCGGGGACACAATCTCGAATATTGGGAATCTGCAGATACGGGGTTAGCAGAGTGCATTGTAACCTTACGGCATGTTTTATGCACTTAAACTATCCGCTGAAAGGTTATTGTAGAAGACTATTTGACAGACAATAGAAAAAATACAATACAAAAAAATTAAGATCATAACGAAACATGGAATTGCATTTTTCAAGACATTTCATACAAAGGAAATTATTTGAAGACTTTATTTTGTGACTAATTTAAATTATATATACAAGCGACACATTATCGTAATATACATCGATAATAATTCTGAATAAAACTGAATAACATACCAAAAAGAGCTCATCGACGTAAACCATGGCGCGGCCTACTCAGTATAACTCACCCGTGTCTTCTCCGCATTGTCATAATAGACTCTGGCAAGTTGGGCGTGCTCTTTGGTCTTGGAGAGTAGGATGAGGCCACTGTATCGAGACTCCAGAGGGCAAGAGATGGTGAGCTGGGGCAGATGCCAGTGGGCCCGCAACTCTGGCAAGCAGTCGAGAAGTGACAGACGGAGAGCCAGATCACGTTCAACCTTGAAGATTGAAATATTATTTTAAAAACACATATAATACAATTTAAATAATATTATTAAAGTTGCTTATAGAATAGAGAACACATTATGGAAAAATTAATTTGAAAGTGGCATGAAAGTGGAATATCAGTTAATTTCAAATATAGACAGTGACATCTTGGCACCGCGGATCTTACACGGAGTTATCATAAACAATTTTGATCGAAATACATTTTGAAAGTTTTAATTCTATACCTTTTAGAAAAATTAATTGTGAAAACGAGATTGTAGAATATGATGGCACAATGCTTGACATATTCTGACGAACGAGTACCATGCGGGCTTGTAATATTCAAATATGCCTATAATATTGCTACGGTGTAGTTGTAGCAGTCCTTTCACGTATTCAGAACACTCTTTGATTACCTTTCCTTCGATAGTTGAAGATGTGCTCTATAGGAAAGTAAGGTGATTATTTTTTGTGACTCCCAGTTGTCTAATTGAGTTGACTTAGTGGATATCCCCCACGTTGATGTTTGTTGGACTGACAGTATGGTTTCTTTTGAATCTGACAATCAAATCAATTTTTTTTGTGGTAAATATGAGCATCATGTTGTTTGTGCTGCACCATTATTAAACTAATTTCATAGAAAGATGACAATCTTGAGCGATTCGTCCTTGTGCTGACAGGAAGCAATTGATATCCTTATATCGTCTGTGTAAATGTCGTATTCTTCAGGAGGTAGGAGATCAGCGATATAGTTCAACCCTGGCCATGGACCAAGAATGTATGTTTGATGAACTCCGCCAATAATTTTATTAGAGATTTGGTGTCATTCAAATTGACCAGGTGTGACTTCTTATGTAAGCAGCTTTGAGTTAGTGTGGTTAAGGACAATTCAATGTTGTTTGTAATATTTTTGGTAGAAGAAGGGCTGGATGAATTTTGTCAAATGCTTTTGAAGTGTCCACTATTATCGCTCTGACAAAAAGTGATCTACTGTCTAGGACCGTCTTTAAAATAATTTATCGCTAATTTGACATTTTTATAAAATTACACGACTTTTACTAGTTTTCCAAATAAATACATAGTTCCCTGACAATTCCAGGATTTGGATAACTGTAGGCACCATTCACTTTCTAATTATTAGTTAAGAAGATCGTGATATAGCATGATATTAATAAGAAAATATAAATGTGTATAACAATAAATTAAATATATTTGAATGCGAGGTTACGATTAAAATAGGAAAACATAATGTGCAGATCAGTTTGTGATAAAATTCTACTATTACCCAATAAGAAAATACTTTTCAGGTACGGATATATTTCAGCTATTTAATATTATATCAAACTTTGAACAAATATGAACTTGAACTAGTTTATTCAAATTCTAGTCTATCTAAATGTTCATGGTAAATATAAAAAAATACTCAAAAATAGTCCTAACATATATATGATTACCTAATAATCGTTATCAGTAAATTGAATAATTATTTGTTTATTTCTATTTAGATAATTATAGTATAGATTAATTATATAAAATTCTTATTAATATTAAATTTAAAGTGTGATAATTTTATTGCTTAAAAATAGTGAAAAGGAAAAAATCGGCTAATCTGTGCATTTTATATGTTCCGATTAATTGAAGGAGATTGTACAATCCTATATTTAAACATACTCTTCATCAAAGAAAAGGTGAAGACATCTATTTTGTACTTTACAATAACAAGAAAAAATTAAAGATCGGCTGCACGTCTGTCACCTGCCCTGTATTTGGGATCATAGAAGCGCTGTGTCCAAGCACGGTTAGATTGACCGGCTTATCCAGGACGATGTAATGCTCGGTCTCCTGCACAACTCGCTCCAGCAAAAGTTCGCTTAGACCTGCCAGATCTCTCCAGGGTAGAGGGTCTGTGTAGACACTGGACGTCAACTGACTGGTCGATCCTACGGGCTCCCCACCCTCAACGGCTACCTCTTCTTCCGGTTGTGTAAGACGACCTTTACTGCTGCTTAGACGGCGGAGGAAGGACTGGGTGGTGTTTCTTCCTCCGAACCATAACCGAGAAAGTTGGTGGAGTGGTAACCTAAACTAATTACAGCAAGAATAGCGAACAAATAAATAAAACCATGTGTAATATAATAATATTTTAAGGAAACATAATTGTAAAGATTTATGAATTTTTGAGATGTTTACAATTTCTAACTTAATGTGTTACAATCGATAAAAATAGATTTGTGCATTATGAAATTAGCCAAGAAATTAATGTCTTACACAATTATTTCATGGTCGACATTATTTTATCGATTAAGGATGTTGTAGTTTAAATAATATTAAACATGGACCATGTTAAACTAAACATGGGTCATACGGCTTATAAATAATCAAATTTTAGGAAATTTCAAATAGAAAACTAAAAATAACTGAACAAATCTGTTCAAGAAATTACAAAATTATATAATGTTGGTCGAATAACAAAACATAATATAAATATTCTCATCTCGTCTTATCTAAGATTCAGCATTTATCTTTACCCAGACATTTTGAGACATAAATTAAAAAACTATAAAATAAAGAATTATATCAATATTTAAAATCAAAGTAGGTAATAAAAAATAAGGATACTTTATATAATTCTCCTCTATATACGTTCGTTTCATATATATTGGAAGGTATAATAAATTTAATAATTATAAATGATATTATATTGAAGTTGGTACAGCCCGCTTCCCTTTCGGAATATACTATAAAAATAAGATAAAACAATTAAAGTAATAATAACACTAGGTAGAGTAACACAGGCACCTTCTATACATACTATTCATAGTGGATGTTACAAAATACAGTTACGGTTAGAACTGCTTATAATATAATTTGTATCTACATTTATTAATAGATTGTATTTAGCAAAATGTAATTATATAAAAGCAAGTAATTGACTGAAATAGCATATATTGGGGGAAATTAAATTTAGAGAAAAAATAAAAAACCAACATAAAAACTATTGAGTGTTTATCGTTTGATCTGTCATTTTATTATTAAATATATTCAACGATATGTTAGTAAAGATCTAAGTATTATTTTAGTACAATATAGTTTTTAGGATGCCTAATCTCTCTACTATAATAATAATATAACGATAAATCAATCAATAACCAAGAACAATTTCCTTCTAGTAGTTACACTAACACTGCCACATAGGCTATAAGAAAAAAAACAGTTAGAAACAAAAAGTTATATTTACAACAAATGAGTCAAAATGCAAGATTAATTATAATATAAAATACATAGGCCTCCTTCAAATGGTACAAACACACAATCAATATGGAAATGATAAAGTAAAGTAATTAATGTAATCTAGAGCTGCCAATACATGATCAACAATATTATGTAGTTAAAACACTTTGATACAGAAGGAGGGAATAAATTAATCCTCTTCGTCAGGAATTTCGAGATCATCTCCTTCAATATCTTCTTCTTCAAGATCGTCCTCTTCTTCTTCTTCGTCTTCCTCCTAGCACAAAAAAATAAGGAATACAACCCAGGCAATAGTCACATTAGTTTTTCCATTATACTAGGTTACGGATAAATAGGAAAATATAAATATTGAATATATCTAACTTAAATTTTAAAGATTATAAACATTTTATCGAACGTGTACATAATTATGCACTATTACAGGAGTAAAGTACAAAAGTTTTAAAAAATACTTTTTTATGAACTTATTAAATAAAATAATTGATAAACAAAAAATCAAGATTTACTTATACAGTTACTTAAGCATTTAATACTATATTCATACAAGCCATGAGTAGACACGCTTATATGCTAGACTAAATTGAATATAATTATTATTAGAAGAATCCCTGTAATTTCGATAACAAAAAATAATTATAACAATATGAAAACAAGTGTTGAAAATGTTTACTTTATTATTTAACTTCACAACATTAATTAAAATATTTACAGATTGAAAACATTCTACACATATTATAAAAAATATTAAAAACCGATCATTTTTTCTCGAATAAATAAATAAATCCATTATTTTGAGTAACGCGGAAATCCTCTGTATAAATAAAAAGAGTCTCGCGCACTATTGATACAGTTTTTCTTGCATTTCTATATTTCCTTGTGAAATAGTGGTAGGTGTTGGCCGTAAATTTATGTTGGATACAACTTATTTCAATAATATGTTATAAAAATAGAAGATTACAAATAACAAGAAAATAATACGAAAAGAAAGTAAGAAAACCCGTTTTAAAAGAAGACTTTCAATTTTTTCATCGAATAACCAAACACGGTAAAAATGGTTCTAGTCAGCATAAACAGAAGGGTGTACTAATCATTATATCCACCACCCCCATATTACCGGATGGATATGGTCCTCGTCCTCTTCTTCGTCGTGTTCCACTTCAGGGTAGCCTTCGTTGGTATCTTCACCCTCATAAATGATATAGCCACTCTCATCAACCTGGTCGGACTCGCTCTCCTGCAACACAGGAATACACCGGTGTGAGTAACGAATAATACAATCAAGCAGCGTAAATTGTAGTAATTCATTTCTGTCTCTCTAATTTAAGGTTGTAAGCGAAAACATATTCCTAACAAAAAGGACACTCCACTTTACAAAATGTGTAAAACGAATGTAATTACTATTTCTTCCAACGTCGAACAAACCAAACAAGGGAAAGAGTATCCTACTTATTTAGCTTTGCAGTCAAAGAATAGACCGAAGGATTTTAGTATTAGGTATAATCGTTCTGTACACTGAACCGAAGTCTTTTAGTATCAGTATATCTCCATTTAATAGTTAAGATACACTGCCACATAATATCTCTGCAAAATAAAAAATAAAATCTGTTTTTATTTGACGTAATATTTACCCACATTTTCTGTAAATTAAATTTAAATTGGAGGAAGCAGGGACATTTTTAGCAGTGACGAATTTTATTGTATAATGAAATAACACCAGCGTGAATAACTGTTTCGGTATACCACAAGGTTATCAATAAATAACAACTTTCTCTCCTAATCTCAAAGCAAAGCAGTGCATTCTCACCCGGACAAATTCTCTGGGTCGGGCCGGCACTCCCCTAAAGTCAGCCGTCTCTTCAGGGTGTTCCTCCAATCGGGGAATTTTTCCAGGCGGCGGTCGGTGACCCTCGATTCGCTCAATGTAATTCTCGGAGTTGTCCTCTTCCTCATCGCCATCATCTTCGTTCTCCGCTTCGTCATCAAATTCGGCGGGTGCGGGTCGACGTCTGATATTTTTCTGAAGGGGAAATGCAGAATTCAGTAATTTGTATTGGCGGACATCTTAGCAATTATATAATAATTTATGCAACTCTGCGTAGAAAATTCTACTAATATAAAATACTTTATTTAAGATATTTATTAAAATATCAATTTAACCTTAGAAGCACCAAGTGTGGTAAAATTGACCCACCGGTGTTTAATCGATTACTACTCAAAATCTGCCAAGGCTAACGTTCTGAACTTTTCAGTTGCTGCGTAAAATTATGCACTTTCTGTTCCACATATATTTGTTATAAAATATATTTCAGAACTAGATACCAAAATGAGCTTTTTTAGATACTTAAAATTGTGTCTGTATAAAAAAGTATTTAAGTTTTAGGCTGAAACTTATGTAAAAAATTGTATGGCGCCTATTGATAACTAATATGATGTTATTAATGATCAAAACTACGCTTAAACCGGTTTTTCACTTTACCCCCCCCCCCCCCCCCAAATCTAATGCACTATAATTAGTACACCGTTGTCACTAAATATACACCTAAAAAGCGCCTTATGCCGCTATGCCGATAATATTATGCAATATATTCTGTCATAGAAAATGTAAGTATAACTACAAAAATCTAAATTTAGTACACTAAATCTATAGTTGTAGCAAGTAACATGCTGACTTTACCTCTTCGAAGAAAAGGTACATAACTAATGCCTAAAAAATTATAAATATTATAATAGACTTCTCTCCATTCGGACAATTCAATTTGTTAAAAGCGTTCTCTGTACGAAAAAAGGTTTCATCAATTAATATTATTGTAGAACAACTAAATAAATTTTAATATTCAACACAACAGTAAAAACAAGCTAATCGCAGTGTAATGACGAGAATGACTGAACTATATAATGGATTTTGTAGCTATTTCATAAGATGAATACGTTGTTGTAGGGAATAGTGATAATTATTAAAAATGCTAACGCATTTAGCATTTTTTTATAATTATCACTATGCCCTACAATAACATATGTTATTCATATTGCTTCACGGAAAATTAAACAATGACAAAATGCATCTTTGTTTCAAAGAAAGTGTCACGAAGACTAATTGAAAACATCTCTTCAGAAGATCCTAATTTACAAAAGTCGTGAACTTCGAATAAAAGCATACAATAAATACTGAAAACATCCTAATGAAACGGACGGCGCATAATTCCAATACCTGACGTCTAACAGGACATATTCTGTTAGATGAAATGGACATGTTTGTCATATACTATCTCACGGAAGAACATAAAACATTAATATACTAGTCGACTCGGCTAAGCTTTCATTGTTTACGACCGTCCAATGAACCATTCCCAGAACTACGATGGTGTATTTCTAACTACCATTCATTTATTGTTTATTTTATGCCTTTTAAATTAAATATTTTAATGTTAAAAAATCACATACATATTTCTATATAAATTTCACTTATTACATGTGAAGGGTCTAAGGGACTAAGGGTCACTTAAATTAAATGTAGAAAAATAACCTAAGTTACTTCAAAGTAAAAATATAACACCCGTTGACTTCATTTTTACTCTGGCTTCAACGGAAGTGTCCTCTGTGATCTCCAGCAGTTTTTGTTTCCTCCTCCCTCCTCCCATCGCTTTACTACCGCTTCCTTCTACAATTAAACTGCCCAACATCTCCTCATCAGCCGCCAACTTGTCAACAGATGTTCCAATGCCGGAACCGATAGCAGCAATGGTTGTCTTGTTCATTTCAGAGTTACAGTTGTCGACCTGGGGTATTGTAGCAACTGGATTTCTACGCCGAATCAAAATGTTCCCACCGATCGCACTCTTTCTATGTGCCTGAGGAGCAGGGGTGGATTCCACTCTTTTTTCTTGGCGTGGAGGTCTCTCCTCTTGTGGGTTGATATCTTCTTCATCTTTTAGAGCTGGCGGGTCGCCTAACCCGGCTTCCTAGAACAATAAAAAAAGAGAATTGTAAACGTGAAAAAAAAAATATATAACACATGCAACTAACCTGAAAAGCTTTCGACCGCATCTTCGCTTTAATCTGATTGAGCGATTTAGTTTCAAGAACTTGACTGATCTGGTCGAGATCTGTACCAAATCGTACGATGGCTTCCTTGAGCATACCAATTTCTTTAGCTGACCAGCGTCCAGCAGAACCTCCAGCTTCATTAGCAGCATTAGCCTGCTGCATTTGTTGGAGTGATAGAGTTAGGTGAGCCAGACGGTTGAAGGCAATACCAGCCTGTTCAAAGATTTCAGCTACACGTGCTCCACTAGTCATGATTAAATAATGAATGGCTCTTAACCTGAATTTATAAAACAGGGATGATAATTTAAATTATTATAGTATAACCATAAATAAATATTACAATAGCAATATAGCAGAGAGCATAGCATATAATCAAACAAACACATAAAAAGATGCAGTCATGTATTACACATTTATATTATATTTATTTAGGATTTAAAGACATTTTAACAAGTTTTCTAGTCAAGTTGTTTTGGATTCTCATGCATTGAATAATATAATCAAATTGTCTTACATAAATAAACTAAATAACATATCTTTAAGACAATCCATTGTTTCAATGGCCAGTCATGAGACCTCCATAGCAGTATAACAATGAATATAATAATAAAAGTTACAAAACCTTTTTTAGGAAAAGTTGCATTTCTGTATTTGTTGATGTAAAAATGTTCGTAAGATGCTAGAGGAGGGTTAACAGAAACAGGTGTCAAAGATAAAGTATTAATTAATTATATTATGATATTTATTAAACCATCCACCATGTTAAATGCTGTGGTAACTGCGAAGTATTATTGTCTTATGACTATATTCTTATAGGATGATTTCACATTCGCCCTCATGACAATGTGCTTACAAGGAAATCCCCTGAGCGGCAATCAGACCTTGAGCAATTCGCTGCTGTGGTAAAGTGACTAAATGACAGTCGTATTTAACAATGTACTTTAACAATTTCATATTTGATTTTCATTACAGCCTAGGAGTGGTGCTCATAGTATAACCCTGCAGCCTACAAGCACCATATGAGTAGTATTAAATATTAAGTAATTGTTGATTTCAACGTGGCAATGATATTTTCTGTTCAGAAATATATAGATACAGTAGTTCTATTTTTAGTCTCTGCACGCCATGTGCCACCTGACAGGTAATTTATTACACATAACAGTTTTATAGTATAATTATTTAAAAATTTGTTATGGCTACACATCCTAAATGAGCTGCAAAAACAAAAGCTATTAATGCTGTTTACAACAGAACTATTGAACTTGTTGATTCAGATGTGGATATAGATGATCTTGGTATTGAAATAGACACTAGACTCTAATTTTAGTGTAACATCTGAATCCACCAATGATGTACTTGTACAGATGACTCCGATTAGATGATGGTGTGATATAAATCAACTGGATAACAAATTAACTTGAACAGTTTGTATTATACCTATTTTTGCTTTTGTAATAAAATAATAATTGAATTTGAATATATTTTTTAATGTATGGAGTGAACCAATTTACTAGATATACAGTAAATTTAGCTGTCTATCTATTCTGATTAAATTGTTTGACTTACTAATCATTTTGTATAGTTCTGGAAATAATTCAAATTAAAAAAATTGATTTACTTTAAAATTTCTGTTTAAATTTACTATACTGAACAAAGCGATGTTTATCAATTTATGTTTAAAAATAGTTATGCTTCAGACATTTAAAAGTAAGCTTTGCTTTGCTTCAGTATTACTATGTTTAAAGTAAATCGAAAACATCCCTTTGTTCAGTATAGCCATAGGGAAAGGGTTAACAAAAATGAAAATCAAGAATTTGCAAAAATTATAAAAAGATGCCCTTAAGAACCAAAATTTATTTAGGCAAAATATATATTGCTATCTATGTAATAAATATACAAATTTTAGTTATTGAAAAAATTTAGAAACAAATTATGTCATTTTATGTTGTTGGGAGCAGCACTAACTGGTCATGTTAAAAGTTTGAAATTGTTTTTCTGACTTCCAACAGTACATATGAAAAAGTAAGTTTAATTCATCAGATATATAATATAAACATTTTTATATGGTTTGGATTAGTCATACTTGACCAATGATCTAGCCTGATAATATGGTCTACTAAAATAAAATTTTCTCCAACTTGAATCACTCTAAAACTGAGAGATATGTAAACAGTTTTGTAGTTCTTTGGCTATTCCCATGTTATATAATAAAATAATAAAAGTCAGGTGTATTAAAATACTTTTTATTAGGAATGAAATTAGTGTGCTGACACGACGTTTCGAAAATCTTTAATGTTAAAGATTTTCGAAACGTCATGTCAGCACACTAATTAAATTCCTAATAAAAAGTATTTTAATACACCTGACTTTTATTAATAAGTATAGATTTGTATAAAAATCATATTTGGTGTTAAAATCAATTTTATATTTTACCTTTCATCAAAAGTTCTAAAAACTATAACTAATAACAGAATTTAAAAAAACTACTGTTTGAATTTCAAACAAATTTTCCACAAATTTAAGATTCATACATTTAAAAAAAATTGCATATTGGTTTTTTATGACATCATTATTAAAAATCAGTAATGAAAAAAAAGTTAAAAAAATATGTCACCCTACATATTTTTAAATATGGTAAACATGTACCAAATTTCAGCTAAAAGTCAATGAGAAGGATGATTTCCAAGAGGGCCTTCAAAATCTCAACATATAGAAAACTCTGTAACTAACTTTAATTCCACTTTATTTTACTCTTAACTAACTCTAATTAGACTTTTCTAGCTCTAATTACTATTATATTAATAAACTAGCCTACTCATCTAATTAAAGTTTTTATTCAACATTTATATAATAAAAATGTTTACTTACATTTTTTTTATTACTATTTATATACTATACTATTAGAAAAAATTTCTATCAGGTTCAGATGGATAACAGATTGTTAATTTTGAATATTTTTAAAATAGGTAAAATTTAAAAAAAGTTGAACATTTACTATCTAAAAACTAATATTATTATTTTTACAATATAAAAATAAAACATTACTTTTGTTATATATTAATTTTGTATAAAATGTGCAAACTATTTGAAGGGATAGAAAATTTGCTATCAATTTAGAAGGTTTGTAAATGATTGCCACCAGTAAAATATATTCAAATAAATCAAGATAAATAGACATTAAACTTGTCTTATAAATTGGTAACATATCATAAGTATAGTTTAGTCTTAATTAATATATATCTATATAATATAAATATAGTATAACTGTCAATTGCTTTCTTAATCTTATATTTATTTTGATAACACATTTATTGTAAGTAGCATTGAGACAGACCTAAGAATGTTGCTTAATTATTTTAGCAGAAGTTTGTAAGAAAACATTCTGCAGGATGGTATGGCTATACACTTAGCATTGCATATAAAATCAGCAAGTGAAAAAAAATTGGATGCATGTGGTATTATAGGAGAATCGATCATTTAATCTTTAAATCTATAGTTTTGTGATACATATTTGAAGAAAATTTTGATTTATTAAATTAAGATATACAAAATATAAATATATGTATGTATTATATTTATTTTACAGAAAATAAGTTGTGAATAAGTGAATATGTGCCTACACAATATTTATGATAATTTCATGATGTGATACATAGTTAAATGTTTAATAAAAATCTGTTATAAAGTTTGAAAAATCTATTAGTTATATTTAAAAATGTTTATGAAGTAGATTTATATTTTAATTTAATCAAATATACATATAGGTAACAGAGGAAGTGGAGCAGGTCCACAACTACAAGACCAGTTTTTCCATATATGGACAGATTTTGGCACAAATAGAATATTTAAAAAAATGTTTTAACATTTTAATTTTATGATAATTATTTTTTCAAATGTATGCCTATTTTGTAATTAATTTGTCATCATTTTTGTATTGGTACAAAATAAGGTGCCTTCTACCTCTGACTAACAGAATGCTGCTCCAATTTCAATTGCTGAAGTGCCTACATAAAGTAGTTTATTAATTCTATAAAAATGTCTCTCTTCAATACATTTTTTACATTTCCTAAATGCTCCTTTGGTAAATCCCAGTGCCACTTCAACCTGATTAGTTGGTGTAAATCCCTTGGTTATATTATGACAAAGCCTAAGATTGTGTATTTTTTATGACTGTATAAAGCTAAAAGAGAAAATAACTTCTTAAAAATGCTTAAAGAGAAATGACATTAATTTCTAATGGCTATTTATACTGAAAGGAAGCCACAGTGGCCTTAAAACATGCTGCTTGTTCAAGTTAGCATGATGCCATTATTGCAATTCACAATCTCCTGAAGGAAGTAGTAGGTTATATTGTTGAAATGCTACACATTCAATACTGGAAAGAAAAGAAAATTAATTGCAGTATGTTTTTTGCAGATTTTACAAATTGTACAATATCAGTACCTTTTATGCCAAGGAAGCAAAACAAAAAGTAACTTCAATCAATTACTGAAATTAAGATCATTAGACTATCCTATTCTTTTAGAATAGTTCAAAAAAAGTCAAATCATCATATTGATCATGAAAATTAATGGTCTCTACAACATACATTCCATAGAGGATGATTAATCAGGTCTTAATTGGGATTAAATTGAAACTTAATATCTGAAGGGTCAATGTTATGATGGTGGGTTAAAAGAAAGGTGCAGTGACTAAAATTCTTGAAAAAGAAAGCAGAGCAGTGTTTGCAAATTTCTATGGAAACATGTTAAATTTGGCAATAGAAGATATAATACTTGCAACAATGCTCTTAGACTTAGTAGTTAGTATAGCTTTTGAAATTTTCTATGTTATCCATTATTCAACTAAGTCTAAGCATAATGCAAACATTTTATAAAATTAAAGAAGTAAGCTCTCAGGATTTAGAAGATAGAAACCACCAGCACATGTCTGAACTAATTATAAATCTTCTTTAATTAATTTTAACCAATTTTATTTTTGAATTTCTCCATAACAGATAGAAATTGTTTTTATTTGTCATAAACAACAATTTCTATTTATTAGTTAAGATTAAATAAAGAAGACTTATAATCAGTTCAGACAAATTAAAAAGAATTTCTATTTAATTATGGACTAAATAAATACATATCTGTATATAAACAAATAAGCTAAATAAAAAGAATTTATATTTAGGGCGAGTTGATTAAATTTTGTGTTTCTCGTTACATGGACCCTAAAATAGTGAGGCGGGTGGGTGTAAAAAAAAGGGGGAAAAAGAAGGATTATTTGACCAAATTTTAAAAGTACCATTTGCAATCTTTACAGTATATAGTCATTATTTTACTAGTACAAAGAATAACATTAACTTTAAATGTAGGGATATTATTCTTATTTATGTCTTATATATATGTGTGTGTACATTATTGAGTCTATTTTAAAATATATCTATAACCTTCGTAAAAACAATACCTTCGTCACATAAATAATATTTTTTTTTAAATATAAGGAATTTGATTATTTTAAACAAATACTTAAAAATCGACGGTAATTTGTTTGCGACTTTTATGTTGAATATGCACTATTACATCAACTTTTAATATAAAAATTATTGATATTTTGTTTTTTATTTTACTGCGCGATATACATAATATATATAAAAGTTATACATTATACGTATATAACTAAATCTAATCCATATTCTATGTTGTGTATCTTTTCATCCCGTTTTTTCATCAAAAAAATGCTGAATGTAGCTCATGAAAATTATTTACATACATATATAATATGAAGTATGCATATATACGCAAATACTAATATCACTCAAGTGTGGTGTGCGGAATAGAGAATCCGCGATGTTCTCCACTTCTGGGACGAAAAGAATGTGCAATTAACCATTTCGGGTGACGAGTTTATGTAATAAAATAATAACAGGATGTGCAAATGTTTGTGGCTTTAAAACATGAGAGGAGCACAGTCACTATATATAGCATCTCCCTCACCTGCCCATAGATAGCACAAGTCAACTAGGCATTATAGAATTGGTACAGATACACAGAAAAGGCTGCACATATTATATTAGGGCAAGCCATTATACAAGCAATATATGGTAAAAAAATAACAAATAGTACATATAGGCATATAATAGCTAATTAATATTAATATCATGAACGTATCATCGAGAAATATTACAAATAATCCAAGTATTGTATTTGTTTTAGTTAATCACGAACATATTTTTGTTTTAAAAATATTGGAAGAGGCAAAATACACGAACTGTAATATGAATTATATTATTTTAATCGAAACTATTCAAAGGTGAGCTAAGTATCTAATTTTTACATTGCACTTTATTATTACAATGAAGACAATAGGCTAATATTATGTTATGTACAGTAAATCTATGTTTTAAATTGAACTAAAAATGCGTTTTCTATTTATTCTAAATTTAATATAAATATATATATATATTTTGAAACTGGGAAAAGTGAGGCGGGCGTAACGAGAAACACAAAATTAAATCAACTCGCCCTTAGAATATTAGGCGTCATTTTCTTTATAAGATTTAAGTAATAATAAATTTCACAAAACATTTTATTAAACTATACTTTGAGAGCTACGTTTTTACCTCGAACTGTTCAATTCATTAACTTTTATCACATGCCCCTTCTCTCCTGACCATTTCTCTCAACGAACTATGAAATTTATCAAATACAATCACGGGCCTATCACCTACGTCGGGCGTCCGTTTCCCCACCTCTCACAACTACAACGCCTCACCCCCAAAACAAATACCAACACTTCTTTTGCCCCACAACTCCACATACATGCCCAGCCTGCGGCCAAACACCTCACAACATCAGTGATCACCCACATATTTAACTGCACATTCCACCCTACAAACCTTACACTCACCGACCTCTGGAATAACCTATCAGGTCCTGATGGAGCGGACCTGCTACAGGGCCTGGGCTAACCAAGAACAATTACACTCCCTCCCTCTCCTACCCTCTCCCTTCTTCCCCTCCTCCCCTCCTTTCACAATTTTTGTAAGTTTCATATTAATAAGCATTTATTTGATTAATCGAAATATGCGATTTTTAAGCCACTGATTACGATGTTCACTTAGGGCATTCAATTATACAATTTCACGTTTTCAATTCTGGGTATATTATGGATATCTGAAACCTGACATTCTAAATAGTTCGCTTTCAATTCTAACGGTATATATTACAATATAATATAAATAATTATGATACCATACATTATTTTTTAAACTAATCACTTAATATTCGTTATTTTTGTATAATCTATTATTCTAGCTTTATCTATTATTTTGTATAATTTTTGTATAATGTTTTTTTTTTAATTTGTATAAAAGTAAAAACTATTATTTATCTATTTATTTATCGATTATTCTTGTTTCATAAAATGTGTTATTTTTTCCAATCATTTTAAAGAATTGTCGCATTACATCAATGTTAAATAAGCAAATAATTTAATTTGTTTATATTATTCTGATTATGTTTGAAAATATACAATAAAAATACATATAACGAGCATATCGAAAGTAATTTTCTTTAAGCTCAACTGGATTACTGGTTTAAAACTGGATTGTTATGGTCATAGAGTAATAAGTTATTATTACTCTATGGTTATGGTTATGGGAGTATATAATAATATATACAAAATAAGATATATCCCGAAAGAAAATTAGCTCATTTGAATATAGTGATCTTCTGGTATTTTATCATAGAAAATGCAAATTCAAAATATTTCAAAGCCTAATTTTAAATTGCTTGTTCTAAAAACATAATTTATATATTTACTATTTGGAAAGTAGTACAACGTTATCTTTTCGATTAGTTTATACATATGTTTTAACATATAATTACAACATGTAAGAATTTTGCAATTTATAAATATATTCAGCGTGATATATAAGAAATAGTATTATAGAAAGAGTCGTTCTAGTATATCCTTTTTAAAGGGATGCTTTACTGGTTTCTATCCTGTATTATTATAGGATCGAATCTGTTGAGCCATGAGTCAAAAAAGGCAATTGGATGGCAGATAATTTGCTATTGTTAATCTGTTATTGTATCGCTTGTTAATAACATATATAGTAGCTGCGTCTCAGTGACAATTTTTGATTTTTAAAAATGTTACCAAACAATAATTGTTCTTAATGTACTGCAAAATACTCCTGAAATGTTACTGAATTGTCAACTTTTTTTATAACTTGCTAAATGTAATAAATAAATACCAAATTACTAAATATCATACCATATCTTTAAAATACTTTAAAAAATCCTTTTAATGTATCCCTAATGCTCCATTGGAGTTTTATTTTATTACACTACCAAGCTCGGTTACTTTGAAATAACTTATTTTAATCGATAAATTTAGCAGCATTAATCAATAATACCTTATTAAACATACTGATTTTAAGATATTTAAATTGCATATAAATTCTTATTAATTTATTTCATTAATACTATATTATTATTATTTTACTTAATTATTTATATTACTTAATTACTTATCTTTTCTTTTTTTAATTGTTGATACTCTTTATTAGTATTAACTAGTATTTATAATATTTATAGTTAGTATGTATATATAATATATAACATTTATCACTAAATAAATAATTTTTATGTGACTTTTTTTTTTACAATTTTCCATAATTATAAATTTCGACGACTTATTATTATGTAACACCTTTATTAATTACTGGAATAAGATTATTGTAGAAATTTATTTGGTTTCTATATTATTCCATCATCCTAAAGCAATTTTACTTAAATGTAAATGTAAATCTCTTAAAACAGTGAGAATGATTAAGTCAGTGGAAAAACCGGAAATCTGGGTGAAAAAACGAAAAATGTCAGTAAAAAAACAAGAATTTAGCAATTTACGGAATTAAAAACTGGAATATGATTGTGATATTTCTGATATTTACATTTACAAATAATACATGCAGCTAATGTTGAATCTGATCACCTTTAGTAAACATTTCGTGTGGCTCCAGATAATATTTCTGTATTTTATGGGTATACAATAATATCATATTTAACTTTCCAAATTTATGTCGGTTTTTTAATTAACAGTTTCTTCATCTAGTATTGTTTTTCTATTTATGGCTTTATTTGCAGTTTATAAAGTTTTTTCTTTATAGAGGTTATATTTATTACTTACATTATGAATACAAATATAATCACCAATTGATATTGAACTTTTTGAATTAAGCAAAAGGAAACAATATTATGAATGAGGTTTTATTTTTAAGGTAATCAATATATTGTTTAATGTTTTATGGAGAATTGTTTTAAACATAGTTAAGTGTAAGTATAAGGTTCTTATTTTTGTATCGAATTAATCATAGTGGTTTTTATTAATTTATTGCATTACTGTTTGTGAAATGTCAAAGGTAGAACATGACTAGTTTTATAAATTACTCATTGTTTTTCAGGAAGACCTTCTATCAACACTGCCCCATGTTACCACTGTTGTTCTCTCACGAAATAACTTCAGTGCTTTTCCGCCAGGTGGACCCAAGCAATTCACGACAACAGAGGTTGGTTTTTTCTCTCTGTTTGACCTACTTGATAACTTCTGTTTAATTAAATATGTTCTCATTACGGCATATAATTTGACATTTGTTACGAAATGTAAACATGTGTATAGATCGATAATGAACTGTGTCATTCGATGTTTGCTGTATTTCCGAATTAAGCTTCAATTAGTAAAATATTTTTTGCGCAATGCATTTGTAATCATGCATGAATCATATAATTTGCTACTATATAAAGTATTACAATATTAACCAGTGAAGCACCAGATGAGGTCAACTAGACCAAGGAAATCTATATAATAGCACCTGGAAGGAAAGCTCAATTATCTACCTATACCAACTAAGGCCGATGTCTCATTTACGCTACTTTTCTAGC
>JAUZND010050255.1:0-19612 GCA_034780555.1 Coelogynopora nodosa | reverse complement strand
TTATACTTTTTAACCTACAGCGAGTGCTTCTCATTTTCTTTACTACTAATGCTGTATTGGGAGCAAAAACAATATATATGTATAATTGGTTTGGGAATTCTAAATTTGTAAAAAAATTCAAATATCAAATAAAATATGTACATGCAATTGTTTATTTAAAGATACATATATTGTATGTATACATATTCTTCATTGAGAACAGATTTATATACTTCATTGTTGTCAGCTCCTCTATTATTAATTATATATTATAGCTTTCTTTTTTCAGGATACAAAAAATACATTTCAGTTATAAAAGTTATTGAATCGTTAAGATTTGTATGAAACGTTTGTATATAATATTTTTGAAAATATTAGCAACCCTTACAAAATTTATCATTGGAATATACAAGTGTTAATTAAATGTATGTCTTTCTCCCGAAATCTTCTATGCTTGAATATTTCATAATGGATATTTCGTACCTTTCTATCAGGGATGCACATCAGTTATTTCTGATGCCGTTAATGAGCGCATTATTTGGATCAAAGCAGTCGGTATACTGATGGCTTTGTGTCAACTTGCAGTGGTTGTGCTATCCGCTTACTTGGCTTGCAATAAATCTCCAAAAGAGGTCCCAATGTCCTCAGGTCCTGTAATGCCTCCAAGTCCGGCAAAGTCTCATGGTCCGGTAATGCCTCCAAGTCCGGCAAAGTCTCCAAGTCCGGTAATGCCTCCAAGTCCGGTAAAGTCTCCATGAGGTCCAGATACTCGAATGACTCCGTCTCTTGTACCATAACGTTAACTTCGTATGATAGACTATATTATTTTTCTGATGTTCACTATTTCTGTAAATACGGTATATAAACTAGAAATTAAATTAATTAAAATTTATGTTTCTAAATTAAAGCTTATGCTTTTTTTATTTTTTTTTAAATTTTTTTTCTCTCATTTAGTTGTAGACAATGTTTTACCTTCTTAGCCTAAGTACATTCATTTTATGTTGTAATAATTTTTTTGTTGCTATACAAATATAACAATTATATATATATATATGTGTACAATGTATTTTGTGTATGTTTTGTGAGATCGCATAATACTCAAATAAATAATGTACTGAAGTTCAACTGCTTATGATTAACTCGCAATGGGTATAGCTACAATTGCCATCAGCAGTGGTTATACCTGGGAGTGAGTGATTCGGCAAGAACTATTAGAACAGAACAAGACTTAAACAAGATAAATCTCATCAAGAAGTTGATTTGCTTCTAGTCATTTCGTAGGTATGCGTTCTAAATAAAGTACTAATTTAAGTTATGAATATTGACCGCATAAAAGCCACGTAGCCGAGAAGTCTTTTTATTAAATATAAATCGCTTTATACATCAAAATGTTAACGTTGATAAACGCTTGCGCTTATCTCCAAAAACGCTTTAACCACCGCACCGTGTTCATCCCTAAAAACGTATAACGACATTGTGTGTATAACAATAAACACATGTTTAGGTATAAGCACATGGTTGTGTATAACTTACAAGAACGGACAAAAAAAATTACCCGAAGTTAGAAAGCACGAATAAAAATGCAAAAATATTATTAATTTATAAAAATTATAATTTTTACGTGGCTTAATATTCACTTATTAAGCAATCGATATTTAAAACATTACACCAGGCACATATGAAAGTTTATTTCAGCAGAGGGGATCAATCATAACATCTGTATTAGATTCCATGTTGCTTGCATCATGCAATATTTCTGCAGGAAAATCAATCATTTCATTGGTAGTCAGAGGCGTCCACAATTTATCGATCACATCTGGTTCAGATTTCGTATTGCTTGTATCATACAATATTTATTCAAGGGGATAAGTCACAATATATTATTCTGTCGTATAAAAAGACATGCCCATCATTTGTCAATGACATCTGGCTCAGAATCCATCTTTTCAGGCTGAGTTGTATTAATTTTCGATATATATATTGTTCTGCAAACTGAACAAACCTTTTATTATATTCATTATCCTGACAATGAATAGGAGATAGAATTTACAGGATAGGTGGCGACTTTGGTAGTGTTAACGACGGTTGAACATTGCACCAGCCATCTCCATGTTAGTATCTACTTCATTCTTCGGATGAACTCTTCCTCACTCATCTCCTCCTCCTCCTTCTCCGATAAATTACTGTTTTAATCTTCACTACTGCTGTTTGAAATATGTGATTCAATATTTTCGAAAAGTGAATTCATCGCTAAAATATCTAGGTCAAAATATTACACGAATTTAATATAGATCCAAATTGTAAAATGAAGTAGGTATAGTCAATAGTATAACTATATACTATCAATGCAGCATTATAAAGTAGCAGCAGCAATATCAAATTTGATAAGCAGGTAAGAGAAATACAACCATTCATGGTAAGAGCTGACAACATATATCTTGATGACTTGAAAGTAAAGTTATAAAATAAAATGTTAAATCAGGAGAGCACACTAAGTAATTGCAAAATACAACTGTTTGTGGTAAGAGATGGATGTAGTATGAATTTCAGTTGCGAAAGCTGCAGCTCTATTTATACGGGTACATACAGTTTGTCATAGGTATGAAGTGACCTGTTATCATCTGTAATAATAGTAATACTATCTCTTTATGTTGTTTTTATATAATTTTAAGAAGTTATGTTAAAGCACAAATTGTTTTTAAAGGTGTCATTAAGAAACAATGATATTATCATTCTTTTCAAAATTAATATTACAAATAATTTATATAAACTTATATACTGTATATTAGTTGAAAGAGAATGAAGAGTTTTTTTATAAATCAAGATTAATCTATAAAATATATAAATGGCATTTGTATCGGATTCCCTTTTTATAAATTTTAATTGTATTTCTTTTTAGTTGTTACCGTTAGTCATTTTCAACATATTTTTAAACCAACTGAATTGTCTAGCAATAGAAAATCCTGTATTTAACGTGTTTGAACAATAAAATACATGAAAACTTACCTTTCCTGCAATATACACTTAATATAATCTTTTTTTTTGCGTCTCCTAGTCCGTCCACTATACATTTTTAAAGTTTTAACTTGTAAAATTTACCACAAGATATGTAAGCAGTCTGAAAATCAAGATACCTTTGACCTAGTTCTATTTGCTTTTGGCATATTTTATACTAATATGTTATGTTATACTACTTGCCTACCCTTATCAGTAGCACGTTCATGTTATATGTATATATTGCTAATTCCCGTGTGTGGGAAACGCATTGGAGGTTGTAGGTCATTCTGTAACCCAGTGTCCCCTTGGCAGCGCCGTAGTAGCCTAGCGCTTGGGGCTGACTATATAAGGAAAAGGGGAGCGTGCACGCGCGAGACCAAAAACGTGGGAAGCGTGCGTACAATATACAAAGATTGATATTATTACTGACTTCGTTTGTTGCCTTTCTTTGGTTACAGTACCTTTGGAGGTGTCCTGTTTTTCCACACTGATAACACTTGATGACTGGTCTTCTTTCCGCTGGTCTCAGTGGAAAGGTACAATTAACTCGTTAGCAAAATTTTCCCACACGTGATTGAGAAGGACAAAAAACAATTTAAAAAATTTTTGACGCAAGGTCTACGACAGTTTCAGTGCAGCTTTGTGATAAACAATTAATTATTTATGAATAAACTTATCATTGACTGTTGTTAATTTGAGAAACATTTTACTTAAACATTGATTGAACAGTTGAATTTTTGTACTTATACCACTGCACTCATAAATTTATTTTTAAAATATTATTTAAATACCATTATTAACTCTTATTATGCACATTCATATCCATATTTGTGTATTAAATAAACATTTTCATGTCGTTAAACGTTAACAAATTTGTTTTACTTTAAAGCCATTTTTCTCAAATTATAATATTTTTTCGACAGATATAGTTACTTCTTTAAACAAGCTGTAGTTTGTGCAAAATGATGTATTTAGACTAGATTTTTTAATGAAAGATAATTTTATGTGTAACATGAATATATAGCTATCTCCGATAAAAAGGAAATCGACCTAAGCCACGTGTTCTTATTGTACCGTCCCAAATCGAGTACTTTTATTATAAATGCTTGAATTTTGAGGTTTAACTATTTATTTTTAAAGAATGCAGTGTACATTGCAAACAAAAACTTGTATTTTCGTTTTATTCCACAGTAAGTCTAAGATGTTCTTTTGCAATTTGTTGGTTTGTAAAACAATGGCATCTGTTTTGTTAGAAAATGTTAGAGTTTATCTTTATTAGCAAAGTTATTACGGTCACGTAATAGTTATAAACCTATCACATGGATTGCACTCAGAAAAGTTTTGTGGCTGGTGTTTCATTGATGTAGTCTTGTAATGTATGATGTAAATTGATGATGTAGTAGTAGTAGTAGTAGTAGTAGTAGTAGTAGTAGTAGTAGTAGTAGTAGTAGTAGTAGTAGTAGTAGTCTTATTTACGTCAAACCGTAAATATATGTATTTTATTCTAGAGCAGCTCATATTTTTCTAAATTATGTTTTATTTACTCATTAAAAGTATTTATTAAATTCAAACAATTGTCTTTTGATATATCTATGAAGGGACGTTGCATTTCTTCACTTGTCACTATATTAAACAATTGAGTAATTATGTCTAATTTATTTTATTTATACTATGTATATTAATGTTAAATTTTTAAAATTATTTCTTAAGTAATATCATGTTGTGAGTGGCCTGGCTAACGTCATGAATAATTTTGGTATATACAAATTGTGTGGTTATTTTTTATCGCACAGCCACAAGGATATTTTTAGGTTTAATCTGTCCGTGCATATTTAATTTATGCATATAATAAATATAATGTGCACATTTATCTGTTTCCCTCCGTCGTTTTGTTTTTAAATGTTATTCTCTATTTCAATATTACAAAACATATTAATAAATAATTCCATTTTCAAAAGTGCTGCAGAGAAGTAACTATATATTTGCAACTGCACTGTCACTGAAAATGACATGTCACATGGCTATAATTTTCCTATTTGCAGTGGTTCAATTTCAATTTATTATTTTTACAATGTGTAGTTATAATTGTTTTTGTCAAAACATTATACTGTTATATAGGGAAATCCATATACCCTAGGCCTAATCTTCTCTTCAATAAAGCCTTGTTTCAGGCTTGAAAATCTTTTCACAATCCACATATTAATAAGAATAAGATAAATTTTTCTACTAAGAATATATTATCTGTACCTTTCCTAGATAGCTTAGATACTTAATTCTTTTAACAAACTGTAAACAATTTATTATGTATTCAAACTCTAAAATTGTATTTAATTGCCCTAATTTACACTCCTAAACTTTCTTCTAATTATATTATTATAATTATAATAACCCAAACAGATGTATTTATAAAATTAATTGTCTTAATTGTAGTTCTTTCTATGTTTAGGTGAAACTGACAGTGATTTAGTTGTCAGAATAAAAGAGCACAAATCTAACATTTTAAATTTAAAAGCAGATAATGGCCTTTCAAATCATTCTCTTATTATGGGTCATTTGCCTGATTTTAAAAATGCTTCCCTAATATTTAAATGTAATACTACAAAATCTAGAAAAAAAATTGAACTGCTTTAATATTAGTTGACAAATCCAATGTTGTCAACCTGAATAATGTATTCTATCCCCTTAATGCAAATATAAGTAAACTCCTCAATTCTGTAACATAAATAATTTTGTCCATGTTCTGTAATATATATTTATTATTATTATTATTTATTTTGTTAAATCCATTATTATTATACATTCTTTTGTAATTTACACATCTGTAAATTTGTGGTAACTAGCCGCTTTGACTTTGTATATACTATATGTCTAGACTTTTTTGATTTTTGTATCTGTCTGGTATTTGCTTATAATTAGATTGTTGAGATGTGTTTTTATGTATATTTTAACCTATCATTGGCTGATTATTTTTAACATATTCTATTTAAATTAATAATAAACAATAATGCTTGTTGTAATTTTCAGACCATGATTATGCCTTTTTGATGAAGTTGAAAGCTTGGATGTTTCATATTAATTATAATAAACTTAAAATTCTAAATTGTGGTTTTTCTTTTGCATTCCTCACAAGAGACTATTATTAGTTTTTATTTATCATTTATGCACATATTATATTATACAAAAAATAGACTATATTATTATAAATTTTACATCATAGACATTCACATAAGTCTGCAGTCTTCAATAATAATATGTCATGATTAATAGGAAGCTATACACCAATAATAGCATTCAAAGATAAAAAATTGTTCTTACCAGATTTATAGTTATGACTCAATTTAGACTTAGTAAGAAAAAAATCAATTTAGTTTTAATGTTTAGTGTGAAAGCCTCAGCTTGACATTTCCACATTGATCTGTTGTTGGCTAATGGCTTCCAAGTTGGTGCTTTTGTGAACATCTTGATCTCATTTTCCCACAGTGCCATAGGTCTGCCCCTCATCCTTTTCCCATCCCTTGGAATCCATTCCATCAATCTTGAGGTCCAATGGTTATCTTGTTGTCTCACAATGTGACCTGCCCAGTTCCATTTGCTGATCTTTTTTCTCTTGATGATGTCATCAAGAATATCATTAATATAATTAAGAATAAGTATATCATCAAGATTGTTAATGTGTAAGTATACAATAATTATTTCCTGTATGTAATTCTGTCAGCTGGAAATATAAAATTGTTGATATTTTTATGAAAACCAGACGTTTAACAACTACATACAATATATATTTATTGGCATCAGAATTGGCATCTATTTTTACTTATAATCCAGGATATCTCAGTTGTGTATATATATTATATAAGTTCTTAATATTGTGAGGACATCAAATAATATAATGATAAAGTAGAAATTCCATTTTTACTAAAAACTAATTTATGTACTTATTATTTGTAAATGAGAAAACATAGTTAAGAATGTAATACATTATTTTATGATAGTAATCAAAACAACATAACATATAAAATAAATATAGTGTGGCTACCACCAATTATGTAAATATATGATTGACATTGTCATTGATAAATAATAATACATAAAATGTAAATTTTTAATATCAGTTGTAGCAGCATTTATCAAATAATGCATTTGGACATGTACTGCTAATATTTTCACATTTATTTTTTAGTTGAACCAGATATTTAAAATATTTTTAAATGCTTGTTGTAGCATCTGTTTGTTTTTTTCCACCTGCTTGATTTCTTACTCGAATATGTGTTAGAGCACTTTTATTTTGTATATATTTATCTTTATTATGGTGTTGAAATGACAATATGTAGAAATGTGTACTAGTTAGTAGTTGTTATTTTCATTGTTATACTTATATTCATGTTTATATGTTTTATTATTTATTTTATATTAATTTTGTTATATTTATATTATACTTATTTATAATTTTACAACATTATTCAGCAGTTTATAAATGGTTTGAAAGTTTTGAATATTGCTTAGATGCTGTTTAACTGGCATTTAGTGACCATTATAATAATGTACATGGGTTTTCCAGCCAAAAGGGACAGCTAAGGCCAGTAATGTATACTCAAAGCTGAGTTATACATAAATATATCAATAAAAAAATATATAAAAAATAAATATAAATCAGCTGTGTATATGTATATTTATGAGGACAACAAATTTAAGTGTAATGTAGAAACACCTAAGAAAATGCGACATTACAAAAAACTAAGCTACACAATTAACATCTTATTTTTTGTTATGTAGAAAATAACAAAGTTTAGAATATAACAAATTATTTTATTGTACAGTCATCAAAACAACACAAATCACAAAATTATTTGAAAATTTTGACAAAAAAGTAATAATTTTAGATTCCTGGAAAATAAATAAAGTGTGGCCACCAATTGTGTAAATATATGATAGAAATTGACAAATACTAATATGCATGGGTTATCCTTGACTGAATTGTTCTGGACTGAGCTGTCCCATTACTATTTTATAATAGGTCTAGAGATCACTATTGGAATTCAATTTATTTAAAATAAATGACCGCTAAAATAATTAAAAATTGTGTATTAATATATTGTACTTTGTGTATAAATATATTCAATTAATCAATATATTTTTATTTATTTTCAACAGGAAGTATTGTCATTAGTCAATCTCATATTTGGGAAATAGTTAATATATTTATAATAATAATATATCAATATTATATTAATTAAAAATTAATTTAATACATTTAAAATTACATTATTTATATGGATCCTCCTAGATTACGGACAATTTGTAAGCTAGTACTAAGAATACTGGGCTACCAATAGTCAGCAATGTAGCATTCCTGTAATGCAAAAGATGCATTATTGACACTAAATAAATTAAAATGCTAGCATAATAAAATTAATAATCAGGATTTTTATATAAACATACTTCTACTGCAAAAATATGAATATGCCTGTGTTAATATGCAGGCCATACCTACAATATATATGTATTGTATACCTTTATACCATGTTGAATGATCCATTCTTGAAAACTAAAGGTGTAAACATGTTTTCATAAAAATTTTATTATCCTTTATTTATCATTTCAGAATATTTTACTTTTTAAAATTTCATTTAATCACATACTGTAAATCTATGGAATTTTAGTTTAATTTTTTGAAGTACATATTTAGTTTAACATTGTATAGATAGGAAACAGATGCACAACTTATTAACTCTGTGATAATTACTCTATGATATAGTGTGTGTTTTCTAAATTGTAACATTGACCATTTTTTGGTAATACTTTTTTAAATATCAATTATATGTTTTTTTTGTTTTATTATTGTTATACATATTTGTAAAAGGAGTGAAATGGGTGAGGCTTAACAATCCTGAAACAACTCCCTTCCAAAACCTATGGTTGTTATACGTTTTAATATTTCATTACATTTTTATATTTGATATACAAATTTTAAGGTTTGGTCTATCTACAAATTGATTTAATGAAAAATAGATGAATTTAATAGAATCTAGTAAATTATATTTAGATTTAATAAAAAATAATATTAAATAGACACAATCATTCTTACAAATAAGTAGGCTTCTTTATGGATCCCATTATAACATCTGAATAAGTATAATTACATATCTATACACATCTACATGTCAAATCAATATAATTAAATTGCCAATAAACAAAAGTTTTTCTACTGAAAACTACAGTTTTATGTATGCAATGCATATGCATTTAGAACATTGCCATATTTGAAAGTTATGTATGTCCAAAAGAGCAAGACCAGTTGGTCTTGTGTGTTACTTTGCACACTTTCAACACATTTTTTAAAATTGTTTGTGCTGATAAAGTTATTTTCTCTGATAGAGGCTTATTATTTTTTTAACTCACTGCAACTCTTTGCACACTTAAAAACAACTTTTGGGTAATGGTTCATGGAAATACATACTGGTTCATAAAAAATTTACAGTATTATAAAATCACCTGCTTAACGCCTTATGTTTACTAATTCATCTACCAAATTGATACCTGTATATCTGGACATTTTCTGCAAAATGTACAACATCACATAAGTTAGAAAATTGCTAGGTAACATTTTCTCTCTAATATTATAATTTATTTAAATTAATATACCTTTCGCAAACTGGTTTTTCTTAATATTATTCACATTCTTCTTTTTAAAACCCTCATATGCCTTACTACTCTCTCTTCTCAATTTTGTAACAAAAACATAAATGGTCTCAATCACTAATTGATGCCTTTAATATTTTCCTTTAATAATCATTCATAGATGTTAACACATTTAAAAACACATTCTGAATGACTCATTTTTGTACATTGCCAAAGTTAGTAACAGAGTTATTATTTGAAATGTCGCTCTATCATCACAAACTTTCAGTTGATTTAGTATTAAAAATTATATAAATTTGATGTAACCAAAATCAGAATTCTCAATCATATTGATGACATATCATTATGTAACCAATGTATGAATTGCATATTCTAAAAAATCTGTAACAAAGAGCCGCTTATCATATATTTAACAATCTGTACAATTCAGTGATGGGTTATGTTTTCCCACTTTTTGTGAGTCTTGTCCATGTTTTGTTGCCACAAAATATTATTACTAAACTTTTTTGTAAAATAGAGATTAACGGACGACTTTTTAAAGTTAAATAATCGCACTCATCTTCTGAATAGTGGCCGTTATAACATGGAGCATTTCATAACAAAATGGTCTAATCTCATATAACATGTCAGATTAATTAATTCTTCATTTACTCTTATTAATACCTCTGCTCTATAGTGTAACCTCTCAAATGAGACACTTCCTAACTGTTACTTATAATTCTCTTTATTCATATTTATTTTATTAATGTGTGTTTAATTTTCATTATTGAAATTATTTATTGACAAAAAGTTTAAATATGAAATTTGGTAAGAAATACTAAATAAAACAATTTATACAATGTGTGCTATATTATTCAGCCCTCTACATTACTCATATTAATCAATACTTTTATTGTTGTTGATACATGACTCGGATTATCATTCTGTTATATTAAACTCCACAAATATCTTTTTAAACTGTATAGAAAAATATTACATGCCTCGAATTTCATCAAATGGTGTTATTTTAGTGCTTATTAAGTCCTTTATTTTACCATGACATTTTGATGACATCATATTACATCTAGATAATAGCTTGCTATATGTTATGACATCAAACTTACAGCCACATGTTGGGCCTACCGTCATGATAAATTATACATTTTACAAAATGGAATCTGAAAAATACTCATAATTTAGATGTATTCCCAAATAATTAGGCAGACTATAATGATATTGTCCTCGGCGCCATCCTGTTTGTAGATTTTATTTCTACAAGCATGGTTGAAATTTGTTTATTATATACTTTCTGTAAATAAGTGAGATACTTTTCAGTTACTTATAATTCTTGCATATTACTTTCACTTAATCTCCCTAGAAATTCACTTGTCATTATGTATTTCTTGTGAAACCTATTTCAGGTCACAATACTTCACACATCAAACATAACACAACAACGTCTTTCCCCCCTCATTGTGAAGTCTAGTGATGGCGCTTGTTACGGTCGTGATTGGAGGGCAATTTGGAGATGAAGGAAAGGGGAAACTGGTGGACCTTCTGGCCCAAGAATCTCATGTTGTCTGTCGGTGCCAAGGTGGCAATAATGCTGGTTAGTTGGCCTTGATTGTTGATATTGGCCTGTTTTATTGACCTTGATTGTTGATGTTGACCTGTTTTATTGATCTCGATCGGGTTAGTTGACCTTGATTGTTGATATTGGCCTGTTTTATTGACCTTGATTGTTGATGTTGACCTGTTTTATTGATCTTGATCTGGTTAGTTGACCTTGATTGTTGATGTTGGCTTGTTTTATTGATCTTGATCTGGTTAGTTGACCTTGATTGTTGATATTGGCCTGTTTTATTGATCTTGATCTGGATAGTTGACCTTGATTGTTGATATTGACCTGTTTTATTGATCTCGATCTGTTTAGTTGGCCTTGATTGTTGATATTGGCCTGTTTTATTGATCTTGATCTGGTTAGTTGACCTTGATTGTTGATGTTGGCCTGTTTTATTGATCTTGATCTGGTTAGTTGACCTTGATTGTTACATTATTTTGAAGAGTTAGTTGTTGCAGATATTTAGATGGTATATTCACTTATGTTTACAAATATATAATTTCGTGGCTTTATCAAGGTGTATGTAATTGTACGTAAATGGTAATTCTTATTTTTAAATGCTTTTAATAAAGGCTGTTTAATTTGAGATTCAATTCAACTTAATTCTCTTTTGTTCAACCTAAATTATCGGTTATACGTATTCCAAAGTTGTTTGCATACGTCATCGGAATATACGTATTTTATATATTAATGTACATAACTTTATAATTTTTATTAATATTTTAACATATGTACGTTACGGATTGTAATTTTGTAGTTTACCATTTATACCATTTGATTAAATGTTATATTAAATTTGTCTATATATATATATGTAATATATTATTCATCTTGAACTACGTTTAAATGATCTTACATAATGGTTGTTGCCAAACTGTAATTGTTCGTCTTTTTTGTTCTGATATATCAGGCTGTATTTATCGACTTATTGATTGGGCGCTGTCACCATTTCTAATGCAGACATGTTCCTCTGCAAATGCGAAAATATAGGTTGCTATGGTGATTAAGGCTGGCTGGTTCATAGTGTCGAAGCTGAAGCTAACGATGAGTTCGGTTTTGAAGCGAGAGTTGAAGCTATTTTATTAAGTATTTCATGTTAAATTCACATTCTTTTTTAACCGACATGAATTCAATTCAATTGATTCACTAGTTAGTAACTGACTAATGACGGACATGAATTCAAATATGGTATGTCATGCTAGTATGTTGATTAGAATATGCAATGAATTTAACATATTCGCACGAAGAAGTCTCTGAGAAATTTGAGAATTAAGATTGTAAATTAATTGTAAATTTAATTAAGTATTATTAACTTAGTATTAGGTCCTGTCTACTGTTTTCAGTAAAAACAATTGAACAGTGAAATTATTTAGGTCCTTTATTAACACAACAGAAAATATCAATGTTTAACTTGGATTGTCACACATAACATTCTAACCATTTACTTTTTTTATGTACATCTATTTATACGTAACGTGTGTCACTAGTCTGGTCTAGCCTGCGTGTAAAGTTGGTTGATTTAATACTGTTTTGAGCCAGAGTCACCGCCAACACCCACCACAAGAGAGGGAGAGCATGTCATGACCAGGTCCTCTGTTCTCCCCTGCAGGGCACACGGTCGTCATCGATGAGGATCACTACCAATTCCATCTGCTCCCCAGCGGTATCGTCAATCGCACCACCCGGGCCATCATCGGCAATGGGGTTGTCGTACACATACAGAGTCTCTTTGAGGTGGGTATCCCTAGCAACCAGCCAGCAGACTCATCATCTTCGTGTTTGTGTCATACTATGCTAAGCTATTATTTAAAAGACACTGGAGAATCTAAATTTTAATGTGTTAGACCTTATATCAATTGCAAACACTATCGGGTGGTTCTAAATTGTACAATTCTAAATTTATTGTTTCTACCCAGGAGAGTCGTATATTATATAATTATAGGAAGCGGGTACAGCATGGATCGGTGTTCAATATTTAGCCATATCAGAATGCGATCAATATTAGTAGAGCTGGGGTATTCATTATTTTATTAATACGTGCTCTAATGTTACAAATCAACAACTATAATGTCATTAAAGAGCTTTTTGAAATATGTGCTATTATATCTATGCGTATAATTAAATGTGATTTATTTCTGAATTATGACATAGTTAAAGATCCACTACGCAGATGTTATAGATTATTACAATGAGTAAGCAAGCCTATCAACCACATCTTCCACTGTCAACCACTGTGTCTTTCTCACTATTTGATGCATTATACTACTGAATATACTACTGCCATCTGTACATACACGGATAGTCTTTATAATCGGTAGTGCAACTCAATGTATATATACATTTTATGACATAATTATAGAATCCTAACTCAAATACGAAGTGTATATAACATTTTACTTTTACTATAACTCTCTTTTTTTAATGCCCGATGATGCGTGTTGTATTGTACTGTTTGCCAGGAAATCGATGCCAACATAAAAAAAGGCCTGACGGATATTGAATCTCGACTTCATATCTCGGATCGAGCCCACATTGTCTTTGACATTCATCAACAAATTGACGGGCGTCAGGTAATATACTGGTTGATATTTTAATGTTATGTTACTTTACAGAGTAGTGTGTATTATGATATCGGTCAATATAGTTCATAATGTATGATACATAAAGTCATCTAACGTTTATATATTTTTCATTTCCGCTTATTATGAATTATTATCGATTTAAATTTCCGTGTGATGCGCTTGCATGTAATACACGCTGACAAACAAAGAATTTATATCACATCTTCAACTATATGCCTTTTCCACGTTTAACATTAGTTTACATTATTTTGATAATTCAAATATTTTAAATATTGCTGACTTTTAATTTGGAAATGTATACAATGTAAAATTAATTAACTAAATATGAAACATATTATGAAGTAAAACGATAATTATTCAATTTCAAATATACTATTTATAATAATCAATAATTATACCAGTGCGAGTCATAAAATAAAATTACTACTTTTGCAACTTTCAGAGTTTATATTGAAAAAATCTGTGGGCTGTATTAACTTATTATTACTTATAACTTACAGAAATATCCCTACTCAGGTGAGACTAAAAGAATGAATTCGCCCCGTTATCTGTAACATGCACGGTGTTACATACGGGAGTGTTTAATTTGTTTTTAGATCTTACAATACTATGTTTACACTATGTCCCATAATGTGTTCCGTTTATACTATAATGTGACGGTGAACAGCGAATATTTGTCAATATTGATAACTAGTCACCGCCTATTACACGCATAGTGAGGCATGGATCGAGTCATTGGTAGCGGTGTGGGTGTGTGCACTTTGATTGTACCAGTCTCGTTCTTCATTGGAACATGTCTTGTGTGTGCGTTGTTGCCACACTTCTGAGATAGTGGGATACATTCACGGCCACTCTATGGTCATAACCAGATCCCCCTAGCTGGCTTCTTATGCAGTCTACACGATGGTTTGATACGTACTATGGCAATGTATTATTAATTGCATACCAGTACCTGTGTAGTTGTACACCATTTATGTCACTATCTAACCCTATTCTGTGTCATGTTAAAGCGCAGCACTTTAATGTGGATTGCGAAACCGTAAAACGTTGTTTCTGTTTGTGGTTCCCTTTTATGTAATATACATCTAAAGCTTTTTTTTGCTTTACTGAAAGTAATCATTGTTTAGTGAATCGATGTCAATTATTTTATGGATTACATTTTACAATATATATGAAACCTATATTAAATAAAATTATACATTAATTAATAAATATTTAAAAAGTCATTTTCTTGATTAACCCGTCTGAGCCGAATTGTAATTATGGATTTAGTTTTACAGGATCATAATAAATAAACCGAGGTAGGTTTCCTAATGTCGTCAAGTTCTTTTTACTGTTTGTTTTTTGCTAAACTAATCGACTTGAGATCATGATCATAAAAGCACGTCAGCACAAGGATAACCAGAGCTTGCAAACACTGTTTACTTATTCAGATTAAAATCAATAAAAAGGTCTTATCTCCCTCCAGAGAAGTATTATGCGTGTATTACTTGTCAGTTGTGTGCTCAGTTGGAGTATTCGCTCGAAAACATTTGTGTTTTTCATCAAATCTCGCTTTATGATAAACAATACAATCGAATGGTTGTTATATTTCGTGAACAGTGTCAATTATCGGATCAATAATTATGTATTTTAACTATTTCGACTGATAAGCAATTAATATGTGCTGATTCTGTTTAATAAATAACCGGTTTTAGTGTATTCAAAGGATGGGAAAGTAGTTCATTGTTTTATTTACTTTAATTATTGACCAGAGTTGCTTGTAAGGATATCTGCCAGGTGCATCCTTTCTATGTTTGTATAGAATATATTTAGATTTTATATACACGACCTTATATAGTACTTCTAACTATAATAACTTGTAAACATTTGAGAGATGTCTTGTTCTTAAGAATATTTCACTTTTTGCATATCTATGAAATAAACTATGCGTCCAGTTTAAGAAAATTGTAAAAGTGAGTTAGAATCTTAACCTTCTCACTGTTGACACATTGAAAATTTACCAAATATGTAATTAAATCACATTGCGCTAACTTACTTCCTCTCCTCTTACTTCCTTCTTCCTCTCAGCATTATTACTATACTGCTGAGAAGAAGGTTCCTATTTATATGCCCTCTTTTACTTGATAAATGAGCTAGACACGACGTACAAAGCAAAATAGATGAACATAACACATGGTAAATTGAAGTAGAGCGTATCATTTACAATTTTGGTACAATCATAATAAATGAGGTGAATGTGTTAAATTAGTTGTCGATTGTGACCCACTTTATGATGTGAATTGTTGTACACTTCAACACCATTTCAACAACCCTTCAACAACACTTCAACAACACTTCAACAACACTTTAACAACACTTCAACAACATTTCAACAACACTTCAACAACACTTCAACAACACTTCAACAACATTTCAGCAACACTTCAACAACACTTCAACACCATTTCAACAACCCTTCAACAACACTTCAACAACACTTCAACACCATTTCAACAACATTTCAACAACCCTTCAACAACACTTCAACAACACTTCAACAACACTTCAACACCATTTCAACAACACTTCAGCAACACTTCAACAACACTTAAACAGCACTTCAACAACGACTTTAACAACACTTCAGCAACACTTCAACAACACTTCAACAACACTTCAACAACACTTCAGCAACACTTCAACAACACTTCAACAACACTTCATCAACACTTCAGCAACACTTCAACAACACTTCAACAACACTTCAACAACACTTAAACAGCACTTCAACAACGACTTTAACAACACTTCAACAACCCTTCAACAACACTTCAGCAACACTTAAACAACCCTTCAACAACACTTCAACAACACTTCAACAACACTTCAACAACCCTTCAACAACACTTCAACACCATTTCAACAACCCTTCAACAACACTTCAACACCATTTCAACAACATTTCAACAACCCTTCAACAACACTTCAACACCATTTCAACAACATTTCAACAACATTTCAACACCACTTCAACACCATTTCAACAACACTTCAACAACACTTCAGCAACACTTCAACAACACTTAAACAGCACTTCAACGACGACTTTAACAACACTTCAACAACCCTTCAACAACACTTCAACAACACTTCAACAACACTTCAACAACACTTAAACAACCCTTCAACAACACTTCAACAACACTTCAACAACACTTCAGCAACACTTAAACAGCACTTCAAGATTATTATTAGACAACATTGAGGCATTTACTATTTTGGTTGATTTTTTACAATAAACTAAACTAATTACAATTTTTGTACCATTTTCCAATAATTATAATGTTAGACAAGTGGTTACCATTGACCAAAACTGCAGCCAATGTTGAATGCTTATTTCTATCGATCTATTGGTAAATTGTTCAATTGACCCATTATTTTGACTTCATAGACTGTATCACAATGTTGTTTATTACGAGGCGTGCATTGGATGTCTTTAGCTTCAACTCACTTCGTTTATTGAATAATTCTGAGATGTTTCAATCATATTTTCTATTAATATTTACAATCTCCCAACTTCCGTGCACATTTTAATTAGATCCTATAAATATCGAGTCTTTAACCGAATTCTCAACAACTGCAAAACACACCATTTATCAGTTGAATTTTACTTATTCAATTTACTTTTGTCTTCTTCTGTTATTATTGTGAGTGATTGCGCACCAAGGCTGAGTTTGATTTATGATTGTGTCACAAAGTCGCCAAATTGGAGCTCGGTTATGCTGTGTGTTCATTTGTGTAAGAAAGGTTTTATCAAATCCTATATAACGAGAGCGACACCCCAGGTTGATTCAACTCGGAATGTTGGATAACGTAAATTGATGACAAGAGGCAGCGGAGCACAATTGATTCTAGTTTACAAAAAAAGTGTTTTATGCATTGATTTTAGCAGTTGTATACATATTTCTGGAGATACCTGAATATTTATATATAAATTAAGTGATGACATTTAAAATATCCTATTTAGAGTAGTTTCCTGTTCATATTGTAGATATTGATCCTAGTATAGCCATATTTCTATCAATAGTTTGTAAAATAGTATTGCTATATACTAATATCATGAATACCCTTCAGAAGAATGTTAGATGCATCGCAAAATTAAAAGTTGCTACCCATCTCTTTCTGCACAAAGGATATAATATGTAATTGATTTGGTCGGTCCAATTCTTGTTTCTTTACTATTAAATATTTAAATATTAATGATAGAGCAAATGTTGCAACGTATTTTTAATGAGGTTAATTGTGTGATAATCATGTTTTGGTTTGCACCTGTATATACTATTTGTAACATGCTTGAAGCTAATATTTAGTACATTTTTGTTGAAAAGAATGCATGACTGTGACAGATTTATTCAAAATACTAATATCAGTCAAGTTTGTTGTTCAAAAGATCAATATCATTCAAGTTTGTAGTTCAAAAGATCAATATCAGTCAAGTTTGTTGTATAAAAGATCAATATCAGTCAAGTTTGTTGTTCAAAAGATCAATATCAGTCAAGTTTGTTGTATAAAAGATCAATATCAGTCAAGTTTGTTGTTCAAAGGAGCAATATCAGTCAAGTTTGTTGTATAAAAGAGCAATATCAGGTGTTTTGTATATTTTACTTTTTTATTTATTTAAATTTAATTTTTTGTAGAAATTGTTTATTTGTTAATAAAACTGTGCATTGTTTTGTTAGCTTAAATGTGAATGATAGAATCAAAATTAGTTTCGAAAAATCAACATTAAAATCATTAAAAACATGATATTAAACATTAAATGAATATCCACATGCGAGAATTTGATTAACATTGCTATATTTTATCATTTTACGTTCATATTTAATTAATTTATCTTTTATAACTTGAAACTATGTTACAGTCTGGTCTCGATAATTCGACCCTCTGATTATAATCCGTCGCATTACTTCTGTTTGAACGAATTGTTTCCTATTTTAATAAATTAGAATCAATCTCGATAATCCCTCACTCATATTCCCACCCCGGCATCATTCTACAGATAATTTGATTAATTCATATGCAAATCTAGCTTTGTTTATCCGTGGTCCAGTTGTAGATTAAAAATGGTTATGATATGCATGCTCAGTTTCAGAGAATTCTTTCGAGCAAAATGTGACATTATAAGCAATTATAAAATATAAATAACTCTCTGTTATAAATGTAATGAAATTCAGCACCAATAAAGATATTATGTAGTCATGTATAATAAATCAATATGATGTTATAATTTCACCATTTATATTATGTACTATATATGATTCACCCAATTCTTTTATTCGGGTTCCAGCTTTTTCAGTTTGCACGATATAGGCTTACTTACTTACACTAAAGCAGAGTTTATCAAGGATATAATAAACATGTTCCAAGAGCCTCGTATTTGAGCGCCATATTTGAGCACTCTTCACAGCTAACACGAAAACTAACTCTATGCCTCTTTCTCTGTATCTATATTTCTCTCTTACTCTTTCCCTCTATCTCTCTCCCTCTATCTCTCTCTCTCTCTCGCTATTACTCTTTCCCTCTATCTCTCTCCCTCTATCTCTCTCTCTTTCGCTATTACTCTTTCCCTCTATCTCTATCTCTCTCCCTCTTTCTCTATTACTCTTTCCCTCTATTTCTCTCCCTCTTTCTCTATTACTCTTTCCCTCTATCTCTCTCCCTCTTTCTCTATTACTCTTTCCCTCTATCTCTCTCTCTCTCTCTCTTTCGCTATTACTCTTTCCCTCTATCTCTATCACTCTATCTCTCTCTCTCTCTCTCTCTCTCTTTCGCT
>JAUZND010050244.1:0-19613 GCA_034780555.1 Coelogynopora nodosa | reverse complement strand
ATTGTATTCTCTATTTTAGCCTCGTTTGGCATTTTGTGCTAATATATAACTTAATACAAAATTGGACTTTTCTACAAATATAAATATTTAATAATATTAAAAATATTATTAATAAAGCATTCGAAAATTTAAGTCACAATCACAAACAGTGAAATTAGTAAATATCGAGCTACATATATGCCCATATATACACAGCCCACGTGTTTTGTTTTTATCAGTGATCCTCAAAAGCCTAAACATATAGATTGTAATTTAAAAAGTCAATAATGACTCTCTCTTTTAATATAACAGTTTTCGTAAATAAATCTTATACTAATATTATGAATTATATAAAGCGTTTTATAAATTATTATAAATAGTAAATTTCCCAAATTTGAGAAGATTTTATAAAATTTATCGAAGTTTTCCGACACGGGAATGTTTAAAGGAGAATTTTATTATATTTTCAAATATTATTTATTATTATATACATTTTTAAAGTCAATTTTTATTGATAATCTCTAAACATAACATGTTAGATATATATAAACATTATTTTGCAATAGATGCGCATCTATAAATATATTGTTGTTAAATATGCTATAATTTAAATTGTTACAATTGAGACAATATGTTTCTAATTAACTCAATCGATTAGCTTTTAATTTTCGGAATTAGTAATATATTAAACTAATTTATGGGATACCCGTAGCATAATGTTGAAATTAATAAAATATAGGCAGCCCAAATGCTACTATAATTTTTTTAAAGATTATTATGTAAATATAGACTACAATTAATTAATTGTTGTTTTAAATATATTATAGTAGCGTTGGGCTCCCCATATTTTATTCATTTGTTAGTAATTATAAATAAGTTTATGAAGTTACTGTTTTTAAAAATATAAATTGCTAAATAAAGTGGCGAATGGTTATTCTAATTTCTCCAATTGTAAGAAGTCTCATTATTGAATAATTTTATTAAATTTATTCCTCGCAATTACATACTATTCTTTGAATAGCAATTTGAAGTTAATAATCTTTCATTGGTTCCATTTACGTTTCACTGAAGCGTTATAAATAGAGCCTAATTAATTAGAGTGAAATTATATAACACAATAATGATTGGAAATGTAATTCACTTAAATGTAATTTTTTAAATGGAAATTAACATTGTAAAACAATTTGGTATCATAATTTGGTATTTGGAACCTAAACTTTCGAGTGGAACGTAAATGGAACTAAATATTACAAATCACATATAGATAAATTTTAAACATAATTGAAATGAATTATTTATTTGATAGGAGTTACTGTGTTTATATGTATTTTTATCAATTTTTTCATTAACATAAAAACGTTTCAGTTCCAGTGGAACATAAATGGAACCAAATATTATAAATAATATTTACATAAATGTTTAATATAATTGAATCAAATGATTCATTATGTAGAATTTCCTAAATGTATTTTGTATTTGTAAAAAGTTTTATTAAAACATTGTTGGAACATTTGTAACCTTTTGAAACCAATTACGAACGTACCATTTTATAATTATCTTAATATTTGGTTTATTCTAGTTTCTCTGAATCCCGGGTCGGAACGTGTTATAAATTGGATTTAAACAGTTCTAAATAAAATTCGAAATTTTACAAATATGTAAATAATTATATGAATATATTGTGGATTATTATGCTATAATTTTAAAAACAACATGAGTAAAGATGTTTATTAACTCAAGCAGCTTTTAAAATGTTAGATGCTGTAAAATTGACCGTTTAACAAAATTATATTATTTAAAAAAATTGATGAATGGTCATTTAAAACTCCCTATTATCTGAGGTTCCTTCATATAATTCTTTTTATTGCCCTTATTCTTCAAAATTTATAATTATTCTTTCAATAGTACCTCTATGTTTTACCAAAAATATATTTTAAAGATTTGCCATACTATTATGGAAACTTGTATTATTTATATAGAAAAATCTTAAAATTTATTTTTTATAACATATAAATATGTAGGTGCTATAAACAATGGGAACAGGGATATTCGTACGCACATAAACCGGTAAACTGCCGCTGAAGGTTCAATATGTCCCGCAGCATTGTTAAGTCATCTTATTCTCCCCTTTTTTATTATAAATATCAGTTGTTACCTACTTGGGCTTTTCATGATTTGGCCTGTCCCCGATTATTCTTCTGCTTTTCTGGATTTGACAGACTGTCTTTTGAATCCACAGGTTTGATTTAACTGCCATCTTTTAACGCCAGGCCTGTTATATACATAGAATACAAGTTATGTTTGGAGTTTAGTCACGATTGTTAATTTTTCCTTTAAACCATCCTGATATTATTATTAAATTTTGTTTCTTATTTGACAGTCGTTTTGATAATTTCTGGTTCTTGATCTTTTTTATTTCTGTTTGTTTTGTGGTGGCGGTGTTGAGGATTTGAATAGGATGTGTTCATTTACAATTTCAAATATAATAAAAATAATAGTTATCTAATTAATTGGTTGCAATTAATAAAACTCATATAAATACTGCAAAATACAATAGAACATTTAAATTGTATATAGGGTCTGTTTAATGATGGTATGGCCTATATTATATACCATCTACTTATATTAAACAAGTATGTCAATGTTGATTTTATCAGCCCAAATTAGATTACTCTCATATACTCTATATTATACATTATACATTATATATACTCTCATATTACTCTATCAATTCTTTTCTATATAAATTTCATTGGCTTTATAGAATATATTTTCTCCAAGAACATTTTATTTCATAATATAGTTTTTGTGTCTATTTTTGTGTTCTTTTTTTGTGTGGCATATGGTGGTTGTAATTATATATTGATGTGTCCTTTGACTTTATCGTGTTATGAAATTATTATATAAATACATAAAGGTATAAGATAAGTTATTTCAGAAAAATAATTGATGCATTTAAACTTTTTATCAATTCAAAAGTTTTGAATTAAAAAAATAAGGAATTATGTCATTTTCCATATTGTCGGCTTAGCCGTATACTTGCATTTCCCTAGCGTGCATGATTTGACAAACTTATTTTACTTATGTATTATCTACATTGATTTTTTCCAAAAATGATGTTTGCTTAGACTGCCATTCTTAAAAAGCAAGAATTCCAATATAGGCCTACTTTTGAAAAGCATCCAGAGATTTTGTTTAATTTATTTTAAATCCTTATTATTTTATTACGCACATGCATATTATAACTTTCAACGAATTATTTTCTTTTTATATGTGACAAGAATATTAATAATAAAAATAATGTCATTACTTCCTTATTTTATGTAATAACAAAACGAATTCCATAATTAAATATGCAAAAATAATTTATTGATTAATTTAATTATTTTCTAAAATAATTATTTTGATATATATTTATATATTATTTCATAAAATATAAAAATATTTGAATATATTTAAGTATATTATTTTTCATAATATAATATATAATAACAGTTATAATATATAATATAACAGTTTCATAATTAATATTATAAGACACATTAAAGGAGCTATCCACATACGTGATGATATGCCAACAATTAATCCGGATCCTGGATGGATATCGCCATGTTATAAATTTGTATAGAAATAACATTGTGAAATTTTGTGTATAATATTTATCTATAGTTATTGACTTATGTTATCTATATTGCCTATTAATTTTTAAGATGGATAAATTCATTTTTTCAGCAATTCATATATAATCATCTTATTTAAATTTAAAATATTTCCACATATTTGAAATATGAGTCCATAAATTTATAATGCTTTTAATAATTTTATAGCGTTCAAGGAAGTTAAATCAAAGTATTAAATATCGGACTTATTTATTTATTAATATATTTCATTATATTCAACGTTTTGTTTATTCATATAAATTATAAATTACACCATGTGTTGCTAGGTATCCATAGTTTGGCGGTATATTAAAATTATCAAATATTTATTTGAAAAAATGGCTTCACTCATAAAACACGGACGTCGCCTTGGCCAAACCCGCTGTACGAAACGTTCTATATATTATCTCATACATAATAATTAATGGGACACAGGCTTTTCTTATTTGGCTACATATTCAAATATAAGAATCTATTATTTTTAAATATTAATCAAAATTAAATTCCTTGTATATAATTTTAAGGTTTTCTCACAGTTGTTAATGGGTATTTTTGTGTCGTTCCATAATATGACAGAAAATAGTATGCCATTTAATACATTCTGTCTTTATATATTTACATTATGAAATATATAATAATATATCTAAATATGTTCATGTCATGATATTATTGCTGTGTATCATTATTAGATGAAATTGTATTGCTATTTTATATAAACACTGGCCCCCTCCTTAAAATTTTAATATCACTGAATACATAGTGAATACAGGTGTATGTTCTCAAAACATATCAAAATTGAACTCCTTTTTTACAATGTGCCCATGCAGCCTCATTTCCTGTGGGTGCATACTTGATAGATACTATTATATAAAATGCTTTTAATTTTTAATATACATTAATTTTATAAACCTTTCATATATAAAAAAAATTAGTATAGTTACCATAAAATATATACATATAATATATATACCAATATGCATTCCATTTATTCTCTATAGGCTATAGTATAGCATGTCCATAGGTAATTTTTATGAAATTTGTCTGAGCATTTTTTTTTATATTTGCTGAATTATATAAGTTTCATGTAAGGTTTTCCTGTACCAAAAGAGTATAATTTTGTACCAGAAATATATAACTATATATATATAAAATCCAGGCTGGAATACATATACAAAGCCATAAGAACAAAAGAATGTTATGAGTATGTTGGATAATTATGATATGGTACTGGTAGCATATATATTTTAACAAAATAGTTTTTATACTTTAAAAATACATATATTAATAAAGACACCAAATGAGGAGGCACTTTCTTTTCTTTACTATCCCTGTTCTTATGGACCTGATATAACTAGTTGTTCATTAATATAATATATTGCAATATTAAAAAATTAATATTTTAGTCTTTTATATAATAATAAAATACCAATTTTAAAAGTTTAATTCTAATTTTATTAAATATATTAATCTGAATATATATATATATATATATATACTATAATAATACATATAATATATATAATTAATTGTTTCTTTATATACTAATGCCAAACAGAATTATTTTATATCTTAGCCTTTTAAAAGTAAATAAATAACATTTAAAAAAATCATTAACATTATTCAAGGGTGGCAGTACCAGGGTGGCTGGTAGAAATCTGAATTAGCTACCTATCAGAAATAACTTTTATATTTAATTTTTATTTATTGTATTTTAATATTATTACATGTTCCATTAATTAGATTTTTAATTTTATTGTATCAGGATAAAGAGTTATATATATCTTATATTTTAATAATCTTTTTTTATATAATTAGATCAGACCCTAACTTTCAGTAAGAATTTATCTTCATGTAATAAGTTATTGCTTGACTTTTTAAAGCCAAAGTTTATAGCCTAAAAATATAACATATAAGATATAATAATATATATTTTGCATATTAAATTTTTCAAAATATATTTATAATAATATCATTTAAATATAATTTTTTGAATTATTATACTATTTTTTTTAAATATTATATATTAAAAATTCTATTTCATTGTTATGTATGTAATTATAAAATGCAATATAGGTATCAGTAAACCACATTATGTTTAATCTTACTTATAATATTATTATTTTTTATCAGTTACATTTTCTAATAGTATATCTATCATTTCAGAGTTATTTTACTAAATAGAAATAGATTAGTACTGCAGTATAAGTTAATATTATCAACTCTTATACTTATTAGCTTTATATTACTATTTATAAAAAATTGTATTTACATATCTCACTATTCTTAACATTTCATTTTTAATTAATGTCAGCAATAATTATTTTAAAAACTGATATACCTTTGCACCTATCAGGTTTCCTACACTCCTGGAAAGTCATGGAATTTTTAAAATAATTTTCTAGGCCTGGAAAGTCATGGAAAATTTAGAAAGTGTCACTCATTTTATTTGTTAAGTAACTTTGTTTCATGACATACTATAGGTTATATAAATTTCAACAACAAATTTTTTTACTTTTGTGCACTCTTGCTTAGAATTGAAACTCCAAATTGACTAATTTATAGGTAGGTATATAATTACTTTCTATTATACTATACTATACAATTTTTAAAACTTAAAGTATGTCATGGAAAAGTCATGGAATTTTACCCAGTGAAAAGCATAGGAACCCAGAACTATGATTTCCATTTTTAATAAATATGATAGTATTATACTATAGTTTACTAAAATATTACAATACTATATTATGGTGAACATTTTATATAGTAGTATCATAATTAAAATATATAACCAAATATGTAAAATATTAGTGATGGGCAATTTACTGTTATATAAGAATTGATCTATTATTTTTAAATATTCAACCAGAATTACTGAAATTGAATCTGTTAAAAAGAATGTAAAACATTAGGCTATAGATATATCTAATATTTAGACATATCTTGTATTTAGACATATCTTATATTTGCAAACATGACATCTTGGATACTCAAAATGTCTATGATTTCTCTTAAAAGTATATATGTCTAATAATAGCATCAACCTCCAAACAAAGCTTTTTTCGAGATTTGTTTTATTCAAATAACTTCTGTCCACATGAAAAATAGAAAATAGCATCCATTATAATATGTAAGGATTTATGAAGTAAGTAAAATTATTTTATTTGTAAGATTCACAATCTAAATTGATACAAGTCATTTACATTATTAGTCATTTAAAATATTAATTTTCTTAATTTATTTTTTAACTTTACGAAATATTTGTTAGATTTTGAAATGGTTATTGTGAATTATCTTATAAACTTGTGTTCAAGTGTGCCCAAACGTTTTATTATACAGTTACAGAGTATCTATAATAAAAATATTACTTCTGTAGGCCACAATATAAATAGGAGCTATCTCATATTGATCAGTAAAGATTGCAGCCACTGCAGAGAAATATTTCACTCATACAATTAATTATTCTTTAATCGAAATAATTGTGATTTTAAATATATTTTTTATTGACCAATACTTTCTATTTTATTAAATAATTATTCATAATTTTCATTTGTAGCGGCGGGTGAACGACGTGAATTTGAATTTGGTCAATCTCAGGCAGGTTTGTGTTTAGACATTCGCTCAGTAAAAGTTTTGAGTCGGGAAGATTATGACCGTATTCAACGCCGACTTCATCGACATGATATACTAGAAGAACAAAGGCAGCAAGTAGCCAAAGATAAAGAGGATATGATGTCCCGATCACATGAACTTGTTAAGAATTGGTCTAACACAGTTTTGGTATGATAACCGTTATAATTTTATAAGCAGTTTTTATACTAAAACTAATTAATGTTAGTTCAAATGGTGTATATTTTATTCATAGCTTTTTGTAATATTTGACATATTTTTATCAAAAAATATGATATTTTTAATAAATTTACTCTAAAATTGTTAACTTTTTGTTAATTTCGATCTAATATGAACTGATATATAATCTTGCTAATAAAATAATTTCCTTTAATTTAGTACCAACCAAAATCTTAAAAACAAGTGTATAATCCTATACAATTTTTTTTTACAAACTGTGGGATTAATTAAATATTTACAATTCATTTTGGATTAAATTGACCATCTCATAGTTTTTGAGTTTATATTGTTTTGATTAATATTGATGAAGGCACTCGACTGGCACTGAAGACTTTCAGATTTAAATCAGATAGATTTCACATTTAAGTTTTAAGTAACTTTAATGTTATTTTTTATTGAAGACAAGAAGTAATACATTTATTATTTATTTTATTGTTTAGGGTGGCCGACAGCAGAAATTGGAAGAACGTCGGGTTCGTCTTGAAAAAGAAGAGAAAGAAAGAGTTTTGGTAGACCTCGATGAGGCTAAGTACGAGGCAGAAAAAAGACGAAGTGCTATCGAGAAAGCTAAAACACAACAATACTATCAAACCGATAGAGTTAAACAATTTCATGTAAGTTATATTTAAGAAAATACAAAAAGTTGTCTTTTTTATTCGATGATACCTTTTTATTGTTTATCAAGGATATTTTGATATTTTTAACCAATTTTATTTGACTATGTTGAACTTTTTATTGTGGCATACAAGTAATATATCAATTTTTATCTAGGTTCGTGCTATATTTTTGTTATAGGCCTACCACATTATTTATAATATATACTGATCTTTTAGAGCGCGCTAACACTCACTGAGGTATTAAAGGAGCGAGATGCGCAATTAGAGCTCAAACGTCTCAAATCGATGGCTAACCATGGCGAGGATGAGAGATACCTAGAAATGTGGCAGAAGGATTATGAAGAGAGTGAGTAACTTTGATTTAATAACTTTATGGTTTTCAATCCGGTGGATCTACATGTTTTCTCTGTTGCTATTATCAGGTATTCAGAAAGATCAGAAACTGGCGGCTGACAGAATTAAAAACGCTCATGAGACCGCAGCATTCCAAAAAGCCCAGTAAGTATTTCCCTTCCTAGTTTTAAATCTTGTAATATAGTATCAGTAGCTTAATAGAGAATATTCTGTTGCTTAGTACGTTACGTTAATTCGTCACAATATAATGTTTATATTAGCATTGGTTATTCACACGTATTTGCAAATAATTTACAGAGATATTTGAAATACGAACATATGTTTCCTTTACATTTTCATTCTTCAATAAATTTTAAAAGTAGCTACCGCATGCTTGAAATGCAACCTAAATCTATCTATGTTTGCCATTACAAAAAAAAGTATGTGGAATTGTAACAAAACAATTCAAAATGTTATATCTGATTGCAATTGTTTACTTTTATTTTATTTATTTTATTTTATATTTCACATATTATTTTATTTTATTAACTTTACAGTTAATGACAATTATTGTATTCATTAGAATAAGAAAAACATTATTATAATAAGTAGTATTTAATACCGCAATTTAAATTATTTTCACAAATGTTTATATTTGTCCAGAATCCAACGAAACATTCGAGAGCACGAGCAGTGCATGGAGGAAGAAGCCACAGAGGGGAACAACATACGTCGGCTGGCAGTTGCAAACATTCTCGAGCGTCAGCGACTGGAGCAGATAGCTCGGGAAGAACAGCGTCGTCTTTTGTCGGAAAATTTGAGACAGATTGATGACGTTCACAAGATGAAAGAAATTCAGAGACTTCATGAAGAGGTGAAACACAATTGTACTTTTTGTAATATAACATAGCGATTAAGTTATATCCAAACATTTGAAAATGAAACATGTTATAAGAATATTGTAAACAAAGCTAGTGAACAATAGTTATTGATCAAAATAGTATTGTAGTTCAAAAATAGATTACAGATATGAATCCAACAGTGCTTGTACAGGACTTATACACATAATACATTTTAGATACTATTTTGCATAGTTTATAAATACGAAAGTTCAGTGCGTTCCAAATTTTAGAAACATCATTCAGTTTGTTATCAGTTTTTATGCCATGAACTTTCTAATCATTTACAAAAAATTTAACCAACATTTTGATCAAGAGATGAAATTGTATAAAGAGTACCAGGACGAATCGTTTCTTTAATCTTCAAGCAATGAAATCGTCGTACGGTAGAGTATCAAAATAAATTATCAAGCGGCTTTGAAAAATTAATCTGTTGTAAAATTAATTCTGTCTTCACAGACTCTAAAAATTCACAGATGTCTCCAGAAAAAAAGCAAGTAAAAAGTCGTATAATCGGAACAATGAATTCAACCAGCAGATGTCTGTGGAAGATACCCTTAGGGTGAAAATTCTTCAGAAACAACTGAATGTGAAGATTGCTCGGATCAAGTTATACGAGTTGCAAAATCAACTTCTGAAAATGGAAATCCATAACCACAATATCTCGGCCACTTTATCAATAGGAGATATTCACCATATTTATGACAATCTGTAAATTGTTTGGCCGGTTATTAAATTTACTAATTATTCTTACATATTGTATAGTTGTAACTATCTTATAAACAATGTTTCAAATGTTGCTTTTTTAACTCGTAATCACATTATGATAATATATTAATATTTTTAAATAATTCCTTATACTTGACACTCATTACCTTTCATCATATTATTTTATTTCATTTTATATTATAAACACAATATAATTCTCCGTTAAACTGTTTTTTTAAACTTAAAAAGTAATCGATTTTTAAACATTGGCTGCGTATTATAATAAGCTACATTAAACTTATTCAAGTTTTAAGTGACGAGATACATTGTTATAAAAATACTAACATTCCTAGAAAAACTTTCAATTAGGTTTGTTAGACTCCGTATTATATTTCTACTTTCTTAACTTTCGTTGAATTTTTCATCACACTAAATAATTTGGATTCTAATCGTATTTTTTAAAGTTTCGATCCCACAACCCCTGAGAATACGACTTGTATTAGTACTAAAAGAATAAAATATTTTAATCGATATGTTATTAACTGATGTGCTAACTAAAACGTTTGTTTTTATTCTCTAGGAAGAAGATGAAGAATGTAGAGTTTTTGCAGCAGCCAAGAAAAAGATGATGCGCTTGCGTGTGGAGAAGGAACGGGAAATGCATGCGTATGTCATCAGCTGATGTTGTATTTTATTGTATATTTAGTAAGGTAGTAAATGTAATGTATTATGTCATATAGATTTTATCTAAATTTGAAAAAAATTGCGTAAAATATTATATATTCTTCATTTACATTAACTACGTGAATTTCATAAAATAGGCTACATGATTTTCAAAAATATATTTCTTATGATACATTTGTTTAAATATCTTTGAACTTGTAATAACATCTATTTCATACATATACATTAAACTTACTTAGATTAAAACTAATTTAAAAGTATGTATTGCAGCGTTCCACGCAAACTCAAAAACTAATAAAACCAATACTTTTACTACTTTTTCAATAATTAAAAATCCAAATAGAGACTTAATTCTAATATGAAATATTTGTTAAATAATACAATTATTTATTTATTACATGTATTTGTCAAATTACAACAATGTGTTTTATTATGTATGAAAATATATGTCATAACCATTACACCATTACATACTGTATATTGAATGTTCGCTTTGTGGGGTTACAGTTTCTATATAAACAACAATTTGTTAATTTTTTTATGGTTAACCAGGGAATACTATAAGGAGCTAGTAGTACTTGTAGTACTCCCTGTGGTTAACATAGGCACGTAACATATTATGTTCGTAGAGCCAGCTATATTCTAAGTTTTTTATTAATAATAATAATACTAACACTTAAATTCTCTACGATTACAGCAAGAAGCAGGAGAACCTGAACCGCATCAAGGACAAGCTGTCCTCGCATCTGTCCGCGATGGTCAACGACGAGGAGGAGCGCATGAATCACGCCGTGGAGGAGACCGAGGCCCGCCAAGAGGCCGATGACGCCGAGAAGACGCGCAAGGCTCGCGAGATGCTCGCGTCCATCGGCCGCCACCGCCACGAGCAGATGGCCAAGGCGGAGGAGGAGGCCAAGGCCAAGCGGCTGGCCGACCTAGAGATGGTGCGGGCCAGGAAGGCCGCGGACCAGCTGTTCCGTCAGAACGAGCAGGAGAAGCAGCAACGCGACTTTTTGCAGGCCAAGGCTGTGTCGGACTATCGTCTCGCCCAGACGGTCAGTTGCACGTGTTGTGTTGTTGCCGCTGTCGTATAGTTGTTATAGCTGTGGTTTCTGGTCGGGGTGGTTTGGGTGTATACGTGCTCATCTGTGGATAAACAAAGATGCCCACAAACTGAGTGTATTATGTTGTAGCATATTATTTTTTAATTTAAAATTTAATCTAACCGATAGCTTTTATTTATTTATACTTCAATTCCCCTCAAACTTATTCATTTTATCAATGAAATTCTCTAATTTATTGAACTTAATAAAACTTTCAATGAGACCATCAACTAATTTACCTTGGGAGGTCACCAATTTATTTCAGGGGTCTTCCAACTTATGTATTTTAACATTGAAGGAGGGGGAATTCCAATTTGAACTCCCCTCTCTCTCTCTCTTTTCCTCCCCTACCCCCTTTTTTACTTTCCCTCCCACTTCTTTTCTATCTTTTTCCTCCCCTTCCCGTTTTTTCTCCATTCTTCCCCCTCCCTCTGCCTCCCCACGTTGGGCAGGTTTGGATCCGACCCCCTGGTTATACCATTGATCTTAATATATGATGATATAATAGTGTAGTACTAATCCAATATCTCTACATTATTACAAATCGTAATAATGGAACTAATTATCAATCTTGACAATGTTTTTTAGTCCACTACATAATAAACGAATTGATGTTAGCATTTTACTATTTAAAATATACATTATAAAAAATAATGCAAAATATAATTATAATAGTGAATTTCACATATTTTCAACTTGTTATACAATCTATTAACAGGTTCACATGAATTTTATTAGTCGGATTTGTATTTTTATATGATGTTTTGGTTTATGAATAACGTCACCATTACCGTATTGTACATTTTAAACATTTAAACAGAATGTGTTAAACATATCTGTAGTGTAATACGTATTTTAATTTTTCTTGGTAATTAATTTAATGGTTTTTGAAATATGTCAAAATTATATTTTTATATATTTTACCCCCTTTTTTGTTGTTCTAGGGCGAACTTTTATCGCTGACTTTATGCTATAAAAGATATTATTTTATTTACATCTATAAATCAGATTTTTTCAATGTTTATGTATTATTAATTAAAATTGCAGTAGTATTTACATTAATTTATATCTACTTTCAAGGAAAATTTCAAAATTCTGGATGCTCATGCGCGTGAGGAAGAACTTAAATATGACGAGGAAAATCAAAAACTTGTTGACCTTGAAGAGCGCCAATTTCAAGAATATGCATCAAAGGTAGGTTAAATATTCATATTTTTAACGTTTGATTGCGATATTTGTTTAATTAATATTTTTTATATATTTTAATTTAACGATATGATCTAATCGCACTTGTTTGAGTTTTTGTGAAACAGTCCTGTTTTTTATTATTTTAAATAAATCAAACAGAATTTCAGCATGAAACTCTGAAAGTACTTTACTGAATACGAACTACACTGCTGATAATTCGGTACCGTATGTTGCTGTCTCACTTCCTAGGTTATCGAACACTGCAAGAGAGGTGGCCGGAACACATATGTTCTGGAGAAGGCCTCCCAGGAGGGTGCTGGTGGTGGCTTGGGCCCCCAGTTCCCCGGGAAGGGGGGTGTGCGCCCCTCCTACCTCACAGCTGACAACAAGGGTGTCCAACTGCCGCATTTCAAGCGAGCCGAGGCGGAGGACGTCAAGAAGACTATCTACGGAACCGATAGCACCCACAATCGACTTGGTTTTGTGTGGTAAACTTATGGATGACAGCAGTCAGTCGATTCAACTCCTAATAAGTCGTATGTTTCGACTGTTATTTTATACTTACAAAACTATTACTAATAATACTGCTGCCTATACTTCGATTGACACGTACCTTTCAGCATTGGCAGTTTTGATATTGCCTATGAATACGTCATTTCTCTATACTCCAAAATCGCACCATGTACTTTACATTGTACTGCTTAGTTGGTTCATGTGATATGATATTATTATCTATCTGATTTTTGTTTTTGCTTTAAGCATATTTTATATATGTGGTATTAAAGAATTAAAATAAACTACTTTATTCAATTTTATTTTAACTTTTTTGTTAGTGTTAAAAAACATTTACTTAATTGCTGTACTGTTCAATATACCTAATTAATAGCTATATTTTTTTAATTGAGAAAAATAGTTACTATTTCCTAAATAGGTTTTAAGTTCCATGCACTAAAAATCGTTAGTGTTTATAAATTAAAATAAGGTATGAAAATATTTCCATGAAAACAATACATTACATTCATCGTTATAAATCGAATTTTCAGAAACATTTATCAATTATATTTGAATAAAATTATTAAAGTTCATTATTTTAATATATAAAAGTTTATTGAAATATATTAAACTTTCAATGATACCTCAAACTTGAAACACATACTTGCTACATACAAACACACATTTAATTTTAAATAATATAGGATATCCCGATAATGTTTGGCGAATAAATTACAAAATGTTTAGCGGAAATAAAGACGGCACAATTTTTTGACGATTTATAATTTAATTCAACGACACGTAATTAAGCGTTCTTCACATCCCTTCTAAAATAACAAATCAAATTTCCACTATTTTCGTGATCAACGACAAAATATGTCATTCATAATGTCAACACAGAACAATGTTGTGTTTATAACATTATATTACAGATAGTATTTTAGATGGATTTTGTAGTCATATTTTCTCATTTGGAGTATGTCAAATACCTGCAATGCATTACATATATTAAGTAATTGTGATTTGACAAATTTCTAGAATTAGGATAAAAGAAAATATGTTCTTTCTACCGTCTAGAATCAAAGCAAATATTTCTAAAATAGTAGGATTTTTATCTTTACATGTAATAATTGCACCGCTTATAAGAACGGTAGTTATTCGGGGTCACCTAAAATCACCTAAAAAAAGTAAGCTCAAACCATCCACGCTATAGAAATCATATAAAACTTTTTATCTTGTGATGGATGGCATAGCATATTACATAATATAAGCGAAACTTTTCAGGTAAACCAAAATTATGTTTTCTCATTTTTCGCCAAATTATTTTTAAAATATATAAATTACACAAATATGATATGGAACAGTATCCTTTTTATATATATATATATTTAATTGTTACAGTCCGTTATTTTTATAAATATCTATTTTATTGTATAAAAGATTTGTTTAGCTACAAACTTGTTTTTTTCGAGCATATTATCAATATTATTCCACAGCTTTCTGGATAATTAATAATAATAAGTCAAAGTTAATTTACTTCAAAATCCGAATATCTCAAGAACGGAAACAGATAAAGGTGCCCCAGTCAAACTTAAGTTGTTGTCATAATTATATCTCTATTTAGAAAAAATATATACAGGATAATGTCATCAGGACACAATACGGAGTTTAAAGGACATAAAGTGTTCGTTTGATTTACTGAAAGAAGTAAAATATCTAAAGATAGTAAACAGGTAAAATGGTTCATGAGTCAAACCTAAGTTGATGGCATAATTATCTATCTAAAAAAGTATTAGATCGAACAAAATATATGATAACGACACCAGGCCAGGGCTCAAGAAATCGAGAAATGCTCAGGCATCGAGAAATAACGCAAAAGATACATCGTGTGCTATACTTAATTTAACCTTATTACGTAATATAGACAATGTTAATAAATATTGATTAGTTTACTCAAATTTCGTAGAAAATTTGTAAAATATTCAAGTAAATTCTTATTATTTATCCCCTTAATTTTCTATTAGAATGACATAACATTCATATACTATTTGAATTATACGCGCTCTTAAATAAATTTTTATTATTTCACGAAAATCGAAATATATGAATATTCTAGCATCTCATAGTAGGGGGCGTATTGAGGGCAACGGCCCCCACCCTAACTTTTTCTAAACCAATCAAGAACCCCTCTAAAATTTGTAAAAATCTAGTTATTAATAGAAGGAGGATCAGTGAAAATTTTCTCAAAAAGGAATCCAGCACAAGAAGGAGAGAACCCTTTGCCAAAGAGAGGCACGGGGACCGAGGTCCATCAAATAATTCATATCCTTAACAAATTAACTTTTAAAAAGTTTGTGCATTCAAATTATTTGGATTTTAATGTTCACTAACTCCCAAAGCTATATGTTCAATACACAATTTTCATAGATTGAATGACTAATTATTCCTTGTGATTTGTTAGAATAATATATCCTATATTTAAGTATACGAAAATTTATAATTATTGCATAAAAATTGAACATTATAAATAAATATTGAACTTAAATAAAGTAATTCAATTCGTGTCTACGAGTGAGTTATTTTAGAGAGATTTTGTAAAACTAAGGCACTGGGCACTGAGGTCCCTGGTTCAATAATTGCTGATTAATATTCATATTTTTAGCAACAAACATAGATCTGGATCTACTACCAGGCCTATATACTGTAGAGTAAGATTACTGTTATTATACATTATACTTAAAAGATTTTGTAGGGATGTAATCTGTTATATTACATATTTGCAGCCAAAATATATTTAAGCGTATTAAATAATATATTTATAGAGGTGTTTTTTTATTAATTAATCAGTCATCAGATAAAATGTAACTATTAAATATTACTTTTTGCTTTGGATGAAAATTTCACCAAATTGTTATGTTATTATATGCCGTTACAACGGAAAAATGTATAAATAACTCTTTTATTTTGTGCAATAATTATTAAAGATTATATAAAGCACTTTACAATACTAAAACAGATTACACCATCAAGAATCGATGCCTTATACAGAGATAGAAAATATGTCTATCAAATTATAAACCCTTTTATTTTTTACGAAATACACATTTTTTACGATTGTACAATAATATTTGACAGTTTGTTAGCATGTACTCTTTGTTAAATTGACTAAATCTTTCAAAGAAACAATTATCAGGAATGAGTGACGAATAATTGACTGAGTTGAATATATAGTTGACAGTAGGCCTATATAGAATTATTAGATCGATATTTGTATACGAATTGAATTCAACCGTTTTTTATAAAATTTGGGACGATGGAAATATTTGGGTGATCTAGAAAATGACATTTAAATAAAATAGACGATGCCGAAAAAGCAAAAATTCCAATAAGCCTATATAACTCAGTTTATCACAAATCAACATTCAACCAAATTTAAGTTTTTGGAGTCTCGAAAATTATTTTAAAAACATTGAAAAACGATAGCAACATTTTGGCAAACTATTTACTACTACCATTTACGTACTCAAAACAATTCGTTTTTAAATATTTAAAATACGTAGCTTAAATATAAGAGTGGTAAATCACCAATATAAGAAGTCCAGATGTCATTCGGAATGTGAACGACGATAAAATTGTGGGAAAGGAAAACTATCTGATGGTTTAGATTCCAGTTTAGATGGTGAAGCTAGCACATAATAAGCGACTTTTCTCCGTCGTAAAATTTCATAGACATTTTTAATTGTAAACTATAGCATTTTGTTTCTTAAATGTATTACATATAATTTAAGTATTACATTTTATTAAATTTATTTATATATATACACACAATTATATATTTAGTATATAAACACTATCACAGCATTTATATAAAATAAAGATATATTACAATAGCCTTTTTAATTTATTAGTGTCATATAAATTTTATGTGGCGAAATAAACATAGACATTTAATTTCAAATTTTAATTGAACATACTATTGTTTGTGATATATTTGATATACTATATTTAAAACAAAATTGTTATCATTATAAAATGAATTAATTTGTAAACTTAATTTTATGAATTTTCATATATTCATTTTGGAGATATGTATATATTATTATAATAATAAAATAATCGTATTAAATTGTTTAAGTTTTTCGATATTATATAAGTTACTATAATTTTTGTTATTTTATAATAAAATGTAAACTTGACATGTTACGGTATTATTTTATTAAAGAAAATTATTATTATGGGTATTTTCTTTATGTAATATATTTATCGCATAATAAAAGTAATACAGGGGATATATACTAACATTACTTTAGGGATTTATTAAAAAAAAAAAAAAAATTCAATAACAATAATTTTAGTTTAATAATAACTTAAAATAAATTCTTTAATAATATGTTTGACTAATTTTTCTATAAAATTATAATTCATTACGCACCTATTAGCTTTTTTTCAAATTTACGTTCGCGGTTTTTGTCAACAAAAGTTGTTCGACATGAAAAAATGGACATTGTTACTATCGAAAATTCTAATTGTTGTATAACAATGATATCGGGGTAAAAATCATTGATTAGCGATTAGCGTAAAAAAAATTGAAATTTTGCGATACATGAATGATGACATTTATGTACGGCAAAAATTAACCGAACAATATAATAAGAAAAACGCATAATACAAAAATAACATAAAGACATATGTCAATCAATTCCATTCAGATAAATATGATTTGTTAATGTTAAAGGTGGATCCATTGAAAGTACTCGTGAACTGGAGGTTTAATTCAGAATTCCCGCGATCATTGACAAAAATTGTTTGTTAATCAATACTAATCTTTTGTGAGACGAAGACTTTTTTGAAGCTCGTCCAATTTGAAGAGAATTGCATAACTTTCTCTTTGTTGTGTCTGTTGGTTGAAGGACATATCGAGCTACACTGCATGTTTTTGTGCACTGTGATTGCGGCAATGTCCTTGTTTGCGTAGCCCTGATCTTTAAATTCAGACATTACTATCACCTTTACACAGTGATTGGTGTATATTTTACTAAGTCCAGCTTCTTCTGAGATAGCTTTCATCGTCGATCCTTAGGTAGCCTTTCCCATACCTCGGGTTTTGCAGTACCAATTCGAGGTCCGAATCCAATTCTTCTCTGGCAGTGGAAAAAGGGATTGATTTGAATCAGGAATTTTAGATAAGTTGGTCAAGGGGACAAGTTTATCCTGTGTCTTCATTTTCGTATAAACGATAATCTTTGTCATCACTTTTTTCATTATTGTTGAACGCAACAAAACTCTCTGTCAGAAATAATACTGACTAATACCTTTGAATGGCTGCCCGTATACCGATAAGATCCTTCATTGGTTCGTGAAGAATAATAGTAATAGCGCAAATACTGAGAAAGGTAGTTAACTGGCAATTTTTCAATATCCGTAGACAATTTAAAAAAAATTACGTTTTTCAGTATTGCAGGAATAATGTTGTTCAGATCATTTGCGCAGAAATCATCTGAGGGACTGATATTGAGATCCATCAGTCTAGACGGACTATTTGCATTATTTGCATTTATGATCGCCTTAATCTGGTTACCGTTTAAGCCTGAAATCATTCTTCTAGGAATTTTTCGGAAATCAAGCAATCCTTCCTAATTCTGATCTGACATTGCTTTTACTATTATTATTATTATTATATATGTTTTTATAATTATGAATTTAGGGATTTTAACTATATAGTATTTAATTATTGGATATTACAATTATTGCAGATTTACTGACATAACTTTTACTGATATGACGTATGATTAAATATTAACAAAGTCCTTAGATATCCATCAATAAAAAATATTTTCTAAAATAAATATCTGTTTATAGTTATTATTTATAGTTTATAGATATTCATTTCAGCAAATATATTGATTATATTTTTATTGATGGAAATATTTATAATATTTATAATGTAGTTGTCATTTAGCAATATTGTAAAATAATTAATTATGTAAAATCAAAATCTATAAGCTGCAACTATAAATGTTTATAACCCATATTGTCAACCGTTGGACCACTTTTGACGAAGACTATAAAATCTAGTATAAACTTTATGTCGATGGCTAAAACTAC
>JAUZND010050233.1:7611-19615 GCA_034780555.1 Coelogynopora nodosa | reverse complement strand
GGAAATATTTTATATTGCCGTTATATACGTATGGGAGGGTTTTCATCTATTATAGCGCCCGATTGGAAAGGGTTAATATTTTAAATACATAATGTATAATATGTTCTAATGTCCATACAAAGCGGTGCGGAGATATATTGAAATACTTTAAGTAGGCTATATTAATACATCTCTTATATAATCTGTCTGGCAAAGATGTCCATACTGCATTAAAAAAATATCATAAATATATGTAACATATGTAAACTATACGTATTTTCGATATAGATATATAAACACCAGATAAACTCTAGATTTTACCATAACCATATTTAGTTTTTATTTCTTGTGTATAATATATAATTTTTAAATTAATTGAAGTTACTTTATTATTTGTACGTTGAATAATTCACGTTATAAAGCAATTTAAAAATATAATAATGTGTTTTGATATTTGTTTGCAATTCATTAGGCAATAGCAATATACTCTGGAAGATTGGCTGTCTATTTTTCACTATAAAAATAGCAACCGTAAAAAACAAGTTCGTTGTAATCACGAGACGCTACGTTTATTACGCTATTTTATATTAGAGAATCATTCATTACGAAATAAAAACAACACGACATTTAAAAATTGTATACATTATTAAATTTCAGAAATAGAGGATTAAACATTGAAATAAATTAAGAGAATATAACAAATTAATAAGGAATTGAATTTCACGATATCCTAATGTCCTAAAATCATAGTAGTATATTATCGACAGTATTTGTTATATATATATATATTATTTAGAGTAACTATTCTACATTTTTTTAATATTCCTAATGATCAAGTGATTGATATATTTTTACGAAGCTATTTTATTCATACGCGGGCATAATGAAATTTTTCTTTGGATTATTTAAAAATTTGTCCAGTTTTTCGGGAAACTTTATAAAAAAAATGTTATCAGTATATTAACTATATATTTAAACAAAATCATAAGAATAATTTTCATAGTAATATTTAAATAGTTACTTTATCAATTTAAATAAACGTAATTAAAATAAAAATAGCAGCATTATTTATCAAAATAAATTTACCCTTATTACTATTGCCGGTTTTTTTTCATTATTCGTAAATTCCATGATTTTCAAATGTCCGAATCGGATGATATTGAGATGGAAGATTGTAACGGACCTACTGGAGAAGAATGTAGACTTCGTTGTCAACAATTTGCTGCTGTTACCGCTACAGATTCAGCAATAGCGATGATTTATTTACAAGATTGCAAGTGGAATCTAGAATCTGCCTTAAATGTGTTTTTCTCTTCTGCTCATTCTTCCAGTGGCAGTGCTGCAAGTATGCCAGCTTCAGTAACTGAAACAAATGCAACTACTGTTACAGAAGATCTGGGTGACAAACACCCTAACCAGGTAGTTATTATGTCATGGAATCTTGATGGCTTAGACACAAATCAACTTAATGAAAGGACTGAAGCAGCTGCTCAAACCATTGTACAGGAAAATCCTCACGTTGTTCTCCTTCAAGAAGTTGTTGTAATTTCAGAAAAGGTGTTTCAAAATCTTCTGAGTAATGCATATGACTTTTTCAGTGGTGTTGATCTTGGTGCCAGTTATTATAATTTGATTTTAGTTAGTAAACAATTCAAGGCAAATAAATCTGACTGTAAAATGGAATATTTTAACAATTCTGTAATGGAAAGGCATATTATACAAATTGCATGTGTCATAAAATCAGTTCCAGTAGTATTAATTACTTCTCATTTAGAAAGTACAAAGCCATATGCTGAGCAAAGAAAACAACAATTGCAAACTGTTTGGAATAGCATGATTAATTTTAATCAGGATCAAAATATAATATTTGCTGGTGATCTTAACATTAGAGACTCTGAAATTACTCAACTTTGTGGATTGCCTTCAACCATTCAAGATATTTGGCAAATAACTGGATCAAGAAAAGAAGCCTCAGCAACTTGGGATACAACAAGAAATACAAATGCAAGTCAGTATGTTCATCACCCTATCAAAAATCGATTTGACAGAATGTATTTTAAAGCTCCAGCTCATTCAAGCAGTAAAAGATTGAATCCAGTATACTTTGAACTTTGTGGCTTAGAAAAAATTCCCAATAGTTCTCGTTTTCCTAGTGATCACTGGGGTATATTAGCTTATTTTAACATTTAAGTTAATTACTTATTACTGACATACTGTGTTTATTTCAGAACTTATTACTTATATTTTTGCTATTGAACTTATTATGAACTTATAACTCTAAATTTACAGATCTGTTATATTATGTTCAATTATAAATAATATTATGTTCAATTATTTTATATTATTACAAATATTTCTAATTATTAATGTGTATTTATCCAGATATACCCTTTTTATAAAATATATTCAGCTTTTAATATATTTTTTATGTTAATATTGAGTTAATATATTTTTGTTTATATTTTATAGTAGATCAAAATATATGCAATTTTAGATAATTTTAAAATTATTTATCTAATGTATATTTTAGTAGCCTTAGCTTTAATATATCTAATATTGTTGTCTATAATAAATAAACATATTATCCATATAAAAAATTGTAATTATTTAAGATTATGTAAAATAAAGATTCATGGAATAACTAATATAGAGCAAATAATAAAGGAATTTGTTACTGTTATATTTATAAATATTTATGAAATATTAATGTTCATTTTTGTGTCTTAATTCTTATATTCTTCATTTACATTATTTAAGTAAGCATATTAAATTAGATTAACTACTTTTCCATTTGACTATCAAACTGTCCAATCATAACATTTATTGATTTATATTCAATGTTAGTAGTTAAGTGATAAAATATATATTTTAAATTTATGATTAAAAGGATGAATTGTACACAATGTTAAAATGCCTAATGTGTGCAGAAATATAGTCAGTCAATTTCATTAAAATTATTATATTTATGTTTACTTATAAGTCTAGAATTTAATTTGTAGTATTGTTAACCATTTCAAAAATGTATTTTTACTTTATAGAGTATTATATTATTTTTACCATTAGAGGTCTGAAAAGAAACATCTGACAGAGCATGAATTGAATAAATTATCTGAGCACTGCAATACTGTTCTGCTAGAATGTGATTTAAATGATGACTTTACACCTGCCAAAATACTGATGAACATGGGTTTTACCTTTTATACAAACAGTAAGTTTATAACAATAGAATCTATTTTTTTAGAATGTATCATGTAGCCTACTCAATTGTTTTATATTTTTAGAACAGGGAGCAGATGTTTCACTTGAGCCAGTCTACCTCTACCAAAGTTTAAAGGATCAAACAATCTGGCAATCACTAAGGTTTTGGAATGCAGCCTATTTTGAATCAATTCAAATTGATAGAGCTAAGAAATCAACCTCCAAAAAGTAAGTATGAGCTAAACAATAATTCACTAAACAGTAATTATAGAGAAAAAAATTATAATTGAAGTATTTTATTATTTATATACAGACTCTGGCAAAACCAATCTCATTTAAAATGAATTTTTACTCAAAATAAATACAATTTTATTCCTCAATATTTTCTTCTATTAATTACATATTTAATTAATTTTTCTTCACCTAAACTGAATACTTTATTTCTGTCAATAAAAGCATATAAGTATTACATTATTTACATATAGTTAGACAATCATAGATACACCATTTTTGTGTAAGTGCAAGTACCTAGAATAATTTTCTAACTCACATTTAAAAATATATATATTTTAGCCTAACAACTATATACTATTATGCAAATTTTAATACTACTTTTGTAATTAAATGGTAGTTGATAATATGTTTATGATTTATATATTTATATATGTTTTTTCTTATAAATTAAAAAATATATATTCAAAACTTACATTGAATTAAGTAATTAAACTAAACCAAATGATTTCTGATGCATTTATAAAGTTTTGATTAGCTAGAGTAAACAATACTAAATATATTAAATAGATTGTTTTTCTGAAATTGTCATCTATATTTATTTTTATTAAATTTGTGACATAATTACCAAAATCAATTAACTGGTTCTCAAGATTTATACATCTATTACAGTATATAGTTTCAGAGTAATAATTTAATTGTCTCAATGGTATTATCTAACTAAAATGTTACTAAAAAGCACAAAAGTACAGAACAAGCACTTTGAAATCTTATTATAGTTAAATTCTTAGTTGAACTATCAATCATTGGCTCTACATACAGAACTGTTAATCACTGGCTCTACATACAGAACTGTTAATCACTGGCTCTACATACGGAACTATCAATCACTGGCTCTACATACAGAACTATCAATCACTGGCTCTACATACAGAACTATCAATCACTGGCTCTACATGCAGAACTATCAATCACTGGCTCTACATACAGAACTATCAATCAGTGGCTCTTCGTACGGAACTATCAATCACTGGCTCTACATACAGAACTATCAATCACTGGCTCTACATGCAGAACTATCAATAAGTGGTAATTTTATCACTTTTGATAATTATTAGAGATCAAATCTGCTGGATTTTCAATGGATGCGATTTTTGGATAATTATAATTGACCAAAGTCGACTATTTCTAACAATACACAATATTGAAACTTTTTAATGCTTATAATTATTACGAATTACATGCCCAGGACATTCCAGTGAAGTAAATTAGAAAAGCCACCAAATTGTTCAAAACGTTCTGCGAAAGAAAAATTACAAAAAAGCTAGTATATCATCAGCTTATTTTTAATTAAATTTTACCTGTCGACATATTTTTATAATTCTGAAAATGGAACAAAAATTTCGGTATTTGCTATAACTTACGTTTATATTCAATCACCAATGAGGCTATTATATTTAAAAACTTTTAATGTTTTAAACATAACTATCAATTTTTTAACAATTCTTTTTTTATCTCTTTATAATCTCTTATAGTATTATTTAAATACTGTATATATACATATTTAAAACCCGAAATGGATGGCCTCTGTTGATAATGCAGATAAAACCACTTGAATATATAAATTAAATATAAATTTTATTTATTATTTTCTTGCTGTGTTTAATTAAAACATATAATTGAGTGTTATTAAATTAATTAAAATACTATATTTAAATGAAATCGTATGTTATAATTCTTTTAAGTTTTTAAGTTGTGTATATGGCTTATATAAATAAAAATTGTCTATAATAATTGAATATCATGTGAACAATATGAACACATTTCCTAATCGCTCGGTATATCTGTACGCTTTACCCACTGCACACAATTGCTACACAAGCAGCCTCCTTTAACACATGACCTTGCTTCTAAAAAATGTGCGTATACGTCAGAACGTGCCTCGATGTTAGCGATGATAGCTAATCTATCAAAATACTTCACACAATAGCAAGACATTTTTTATAATTATTGTTGAGAAAGGTTCTGATATCACTCACTACTAAATTCTATGCACTAAAGAAGATTAGTAATCTAAATTGCGTATTCATTACGCAATCGCCAACATCTAGCTAATTCAACGTCCAATGTGAACCTCGAGAATGTGACTCTTGCTCTGTTTATACTTTATAGTACGATCTTCTATCTCTCTTAATTTGTTTTTTTTACATATATCACCTTCTATACTAACTTTATTCTTTTAGTCTGTTAGTAATCAGATCTGGATTTGTAACACCGAATTAATCAGCTTATATTTATTTTCTATTTTAATTCTATTTCATTTTTATTAAAAATTGTGCACCATATATACTAGCCGAATACTTCAAATCGAACGTAAATAGTGCTATCTTTCGTTAGTCCTGAGAACTATAGAAATTGAACAATTCATTTATACCTATCAGATGTTATAATAAATGACAATACTGTTGAGATTAAGTAAACAGACACATTTTGTCCTTCAAATTTTAACACCAATTTTTATTAGTAGCCCCTTTTCAAAATTTTGACAATTATGGTCTCTCTTGTTATATATAAATCTATTTACTGTAATATTTTTAATAGTTTATATTTGGCAAACACATAATTATATAAAGCCTCTTGATTTATAAAACAATCTGTGTCGACTATTTCTTTTGACTATTAATTGTTATTTATGAAATACATTTTATTTAATAGTTTAAATGTGTATGTACCTATATTCAGTTTCTACGTCTAAATATATTGTTCAATGATATATGATGTAGTAAACTATATTTCTAATTATTTATCATCTATAGGTTCCTTGGCAGCACTGTATTATGTCCATTTATGGGCCATTTACAGACAATACGAGTAAAACATGAATAAACACGAAACTGAAATACTTATTCATTCATAATAATAATTAATAGGCAAATTTTTAAAATTGGTTATTCCTACACGAATCGTTTCATCAATAATATAACTCTGGCCCTATATGCATTTGATACGTACTTGGCAAGGTCGACGACAAAACATGTAGTTTGAAATATTACGTAATATATGTTAATTACTAAATATGTTATAGACACAATACACTAACATTCAAGTATTATGTAAGCATTAACTAAACTCACACTCCCCACTATACAACGTTTATCTTTGTAGTATAAGTAATTTCCACAATAAATTTGAGAAATAAATTCCTACTTAATTCAAGCAGTTTAGATAATATATTTTATGTTTATTACATAAAATGCTAATATATTACATGTTTTTATAGCATAATTGCGTTTATCCTAAAATGAGGGTCCTAAACCTTTTTCATTAAGCAATGTCATCATTCCATAAAAATGCAATTATGTCAAATAAATTCCTCACTGACATGCGTGAGTAGAAGCTAAAAAAAGGAACCATGTTGTACTGTGTGAGGTAAACATGGCTAAACCCTCTCCTTTCTGTAGTACAAGACAATAGGCCAATAGTAAAAGGATCACAAATGTATGAACGAATATATAGCTAAGGAAATAATGCTGCTTTGATGCATGCGATGAATAGTTGAATGATCGCATTATACATTATTAACGGTGTGTTTGTATGTCTATTTAGGCGTAACATTGCTGAAACACGAGAAAGTGAACGACAATTTCAAGAAAATACAACTTTTTCACAACTGAGGTGAGAATTTTGGACATCTTTGTTTTTATCAAATAAATAAGTAACCAATTTTTTTATATGCTCAAACACAGTTGTTATGCTAAAAACACAGTTGCTATGCTAAAACACGGTTGCTACGCTTAATTACAAAACCTTGTTCTCTATTCTAAGTATAGGCTATATGTTTATTAAGATTATGTTAAATAAGAATTTTTTAAATGCGGTAAAGTTATCGGCCAGTATATATATATATATGTTTGAAGGAATGCACCCTAACATCCTCCTTCTATCAAACCCATTAAAAGACATATATGTCCCCTCAATGATACAGTATATATTTAAATTTCATTAGAAATAATATTATTCTGGAGTAAAAAATATTGTACACTGCAAACGGTAAACTATTTTCAAGTTAAAAATTGTTTAGCTTATATCATGTAAGTTTTTCTCTATTCCTACACAAGTATGATCTTGTAACCAAGTACTCCAACCCATTTCATCGGTAAGAAAGTAAAAAATTATTGAACATTATTCGTAGCCAACTTTTTATAAATATTGTTTTGTTTTAATTATTGTGTAATATTTCACGTATAAAACAACGTTTTAATTGTATTTCTAGTAAGTTTATTAAGTAGAATAAGTATAATTATTTATAATAATATTTCTGAACATTCTGTTATATTTTCTTTAATTCATGTGTGATAATATTGTATTTGTTGTTAAATGCTGTTTAATTGAAAAGAATTTTCACATATTTAATTTCAAACAGAACATTTATATTATTTAACTCGGCATATTAAAAAAAGCAAGAATATGAAATATTCAATTATACCTAACATGAAGTATGGGTATGCTAAGTATAACGTTAACTACGTTGTTGTACTATTTATTCTGATAGATCTAACACGCTTTACTAAAGTAAAGTCGGATTTTGATAACAAATTTTATAATAAAAATGTTATTTACAATTTCTGAAAAATACTTTTTTTATGTGTTTCATTTAATTATTTCTTCTATTCTTCAGCACTTATTCATTAAACATGCTCTCTCTTGGAATTTCAAAGAAAGTTTGCCTTGGATTCATCAGAAAGCAGTCCACAATTGCTAATCTTTCTAAGCGTTAGTACCATATCCTATTTTATTTTATTTATTAAATAGTTAGAACATTTTAACCCTAAACTACAACGAAATGTCAATTTTGTCACATATTTTTCAGATTAATTCGTTTTCTAGACGTTTTTTGCTAATTTAATTTTTATGAAATGTTCTGTCTAAATAAATATTATTGATCCCGAAGTAAAGAGATATATAATATTAAATCACATAAAAAACGTATAGCTAATTTCATCTATATTTGTTGATCATACTATAAATGCATATTTTGATAACATCTTTCTGGTCAAATGATATCAAAATTTACCAAATGAAGATATGATACTGAATTATTTATGCATATAGGACTATTCCGAAATACGTGTTTACTTTTTTCTGTTCCGAACATCATTTTCCAGTTGAATAATATTATGGAAATTTAGATGTAAACTAGTGTATACTAATGTATAACAATTATCAAACTTCAGTAACATAGGTTGTGTTTTTGAGCGGTTTTGATCTGGAATAAAATATTATCTTCAATATCACTAACAATTTTGTGGAGATTACGTTAACTATATATTTTGTACATTACTGTTGAGTTTTTTTATGTCATAAATCTTCATAATTTTCATAAATCGATAAAAATGTTTTTAGAAGAAAGTGTACTAAGTGGTAACTTATAAATGGAAAATTCATTCTAAAAGTTTAACTATTTTTTAATACAGATGTCTATAAAAGGCTATTTTTAAATTTATTTCAGTCATGTATTAATTTACATTATCCAGTTCTCCAGTCTATTTCAAAATATATTAAGTCGTGAAGAACATTGAAAATTTAAGAAAGTTGGCACTATGTCGATTTTGAGCAATAAAATATCAAGCATCAGTGGATCAATTTAACCTCTCCTTGATACTTGTAGGGTTACATTACTAACAAGCTATAGAAAATATCATTAAGACTGTGAAAAGGGGCACAGGTAGTACCCTGGTAGTTGAGAAATGTAAAAACCGTTTAGTAGTTCTTGAGTTTACTCAGAAAATTAGTATTTTTAAATTAACTTTAAAATTCTGAAAGAACGGATTATATAATCTGAATTTTAAAGTATAATCATTGACGCATAGTCATATATACTATTGACATTTATATTATTATATTATTATTGACATATATACTATATAATATTGACTGTTTTTATTATATGAATTTAATTTAGTTAAAATTTAAATACAATTTTTACAAAAATAGTTATTTAGGTTCATTGCTTTTAAGTGTATTTTACGTAAAGTTATTAAAAATACTCAATTACGTCATGGAGGAGAGGACTTTTGTGTCTGATTGGTAAATGAAATTAACCACAATATTTTTTTGAGAAATATGTTAGTGTAGCTAATTAACCTCATCACCGCATTATGTCTCAAATGGTTACACTGATGCGGCGTATTTATTTGTTATCAAGAATAACGTTTACCTTAATGTTGTTTTATATATTTCTTAACAGAAAAGGTTCGCACAATTCGCAACAACATTAACAAATGGTCCCAATGAATGTTGCACGCAGCGTGTGTTTCAACGAATTGGAATGTTACATCTTGTGACTTGAACTGACACTAATGATTCAGGAAAGGTACTTCGTGATGTTCGTAACATCGGTTATTGATGTGTGTGTTTTTACCTTTGTTATTTCATTTGATCGGTTCTATTTTTATGTACCCCTTTCTATCAAAGATACTATAATATGGACAAGTTGAACTTGTGTTGCATGTTTGACTGCGTCACTTTTCTAACCTCAACTATTTATTAAAAGTCATGTACAAATACCCTTTTCTTACATGTGATGATTTCACATAGTTTGGACATTTATAGCACTATATTCAGATCGGTAATCATATTTTTCTGATTTGACTAACTTGTCACTCTTTATAATATATGTTATTGTCTCGACCTATTTTTAAATAAATTGGTATTACTTCTTGAAACTATACAATTTGCTCATGTGATGATAATGTTCGTAGTTTATTTTCAGATATGAAGAACAAGTGTATTCAATTTGATAGTGATTTCCCTTTCTTTGTGTTATTCTTGATTAATAGTTTTCTGGTCAAATATAGCCTATATTCATAAATATTTAATTTAATTTGTTTGCTTTTGTAATAAAATGTTTGGACTTCTAATTCAATTGTAAAACTCAATTGAATTCAATTATGTTAGATTTAACATAATAATAACTCAAATCAGATTTTGTAAAATAAATTACTATCCATAGTTTATACTTGTTTATATATTGTTTATATATACATATGTATTTATACATAGTTTATACGTGTTTATACTAAATTAATATTCTTTAACTTTTCGTACGTGTAGGGGGGGAGCCAATTTTTTTCAAAGAAATTAAGTTGTTGCTTGAAATATATAACGTATGTCCCTGATTTTTTTACTCAGTGGCTAAAATACTTTATCTAACTAAAGAATATAATTTCGAATATTTAACACATACCAGAGAAAGTATTATCTATTTTATACCCCTCCCACCTGGGTTTTCATACTGGTCGATGATATTAGGAGCTGGAACTTGCAACATTAATACATAGAAAAAATAAGTTAATCTTAAATTATTTTCATTTAATTTGAATATATTTATTAAAATAACCAGCATTTTAAAATAATACTCAAATAAATTGTATACTACTTATAGCTTATTTGTATAAGTAGTATAATTATAAAAATATTTCAAAAAATATATAGATCTTGTGATCTGGAATCAGATGCAAAAGAATCATTGTATACCGAAATAATCTAAAGTTTGCCATTTATGGTTCCAGCAGACTCCTAGTAGATGTTTGTTAGCAATGCAAAAAGACATTCAATGTTAATTATAAACTATAAATATATAGGCCTATATTTATTATATATACCTAGCATAAAATAATTTATCCATGAAAATGCATATTATGTAGGGGGTGAAATGTAATTTGAGCTTTTTATAATTTAGTGGAAGCATTATCAAGGTCTTTGTTGTCGGAATTAATTTTGGAAACAGTATTTTGGTGATTATCAAAGTTCACTCAGTATATATTCTGGGACGACCGAATGGAAGCAGAGTTAAGCTACCTCGAGGTATATAGGTTTATATGTTGTAGTTCTGGCTTCTTTCGCGTAGTATTTAGGTAATGTGGTAAAGTTTAATCAAACGTCAGAATTACCCAAATTAAATGAAGAACTAGATCCAATGGTGACGTACTTTTTTCCAATGTAGTAGCCTACAAATGTTGTCAATATTATGTCAAACGTTTTAAAAGAACGTTAATTTAGAGATTATAAAATGCAATACGTAGGCGAGCGCCTAGATATTCACGTGATAAAGTGTTAATTCAATATATTATAGAATTGGAGAGTATTGATTAATGTGCCTATGGGTCATGCTAATCACACACGGATCCAGGCGTGGGGTCTGGGACTTACCTCAATCTTAAATTTAAATTGATTAATTATAATATAATTTTAGTTTTTATATATTGGCACTTTGAGTTTTCAAATAGGTTTAGAATACATGATCAGTAATAAATATTAAAATATGCAAGTATATAAATGATACTATTATTAGATATTTATTAAGTGAATTGTCTGTAAAACAATTATCATACTTATAGTATAAATAAAGGCATTAATTACAAGAATTTTTCTTTCAAAATTGTTAGTAGAATTTGGGCCCCTATATTAATATTTAATTCAATGTTTTACTACGAATCGCATCATTTTATTAAAAACTTATCATTTTATTAAAAACTTATCATTTTATTAAAAACTTATCATTTTATTAAAAACTTATCATTTTATTAAAAACTTA
>JAUZND010050222.1:8705-19616 GCA_034780555.1 Coelogynopora nodosa | reverse complement strand
AAGTAACTAATTTCTTTTGAGTCTTTATTGTGGCACATAAGTAATAGTAAATCAAAATAAAAAGGCTTATCTATGACGTTTAAAAGACACTTGTTTAAATAGGCTAATTGTTTTGATGGTTTCACTTCAAAAACGTGAGTAAAAATGGAATGACACAGCCGTCCCATAACATGATGGGGCCACCCCACTCTGGGGTGGCTGGGGTGGCCTCGTCACATTTTTATTATCAATATTTTTACATGATATGATTAGTAGATTGCCAAAACATTTCAGGTATGTATTCCTTATTAGTTCAATGTAAAAAAATGATGTATAAAGTCAGGATTATTGTACCATGTAAAAAATTATAGTTAAAAGACATAAAAAAATGACGGGGCCGCCCCACCTTATCTTACTATTTTCTGGCAATCTCATGTGGCCTGGTAGCAGTATAGGTTATCCCTTATCCATGGCTTACAGTGCAACTGATCTGCAATTCCTAATTTTCAAATGTTGGCTCACTGTGAGCCATGGAAAAGCATAAGAAATCACCCTAAAAACAAAGTTATTTCCATCAGTTTGTCTTTTAATAAATCAGGAGAGATATCATCATGTCAAAGATAATAATGCTATCAAAAATATATTCACAGTACATAATAGTTAAGGTATCTACAACATTATAAGCTTGCAGTTATTTATTAAATATTATTATTACTCTGTCATTGTTTAATAATCAAATGAATATAATGCTTTAAATGACAGCTAATAGTAATGAAATTACAACATTAATCCATGAGTTTGAAATAAGAAATAATGTTAGATTGTAACAATTATAGCTTCAAGTCTGACTATAGCTATGTTCTATTTTCCTTCTTTGTGTTATCCTGTTCTGTGTTTACCAGTACTATGTCTTACTTGCTCCATCATTACTGCCTTTATATGTTGTGATACAAGGAAAACAATACAGTTTATTGAGGTGAGCCAGCCCCAAAGCAGGCTAAGGTTGTCTTATCTACTTCTTAGCTATGCCATAGCTAAGAAATGGATAAGACAAATATGGTATGTTATCAACATAGTTGCCATAATAATGTGTTTTTGACCATGTTTATTAATACCATATTTGGATGAATCTATAAATATATTATAATATTTACATGACAGCTTAGTAATTTTTACTTATTTAATTATGCAAATATGTAGTATTGATAATATTTATTATTGTTGTTATAATCCAGCTTGTATTTTGTGTAGCCCAAAAAAGTAGGATATTTCTTGCACCGAATCTTATTCTTATAATTTATAAATATGCTTTTGTTTTGGTAAACTAATGCAGAACATTACTTAAAAACTAATATATTTTAGTACTGTCAGCATAATTGAAATTCCTTAAAATTATCTCTGTCTCTGGTGCATTGAATAAACTGGGTTACTAATACTGACATTTATTGGGTTATAATGACAATGTCATTGACATTATAACATTGATAAGTATGACAGCTTGTAAATATTATTCTATAAATGGTATTCAATATATAATTAATACAAATATATATTTAAAAATATATAAATATAAGCATTAAATATACCATTAGAAACAAAGTGAATGAGTGCAGATTTATATATATGTTCATTTACTTTGTCTTTATGTTCATTATCTTATTCTTACACAATACTATAATATATAGACATAGTACAGTGGGTTCAAGACAAATGTAATAAACACTATGTATAAAACATATATGGATAAGCTAATATATATAAAATATACAAATATATATATAATGTCATAAGAACTACAATATTTGATACTAGATGTCTATAAAAGTGTGAATTTCTTGCACGGTCATTTTTTAAATAGTAAAAAACGTTCACAATTAAAAAAAATGCAGCTGAATAGAAAAATTCAAACAAATATTACAATAACGTACATTCTAGATGTCTAGACGATTGTATAACTCAGAATATGTTTCACAAGTTTACCAAAAAACAGAGAAATTTATTTGGAATTGAAACTAAAGATGAACTAAGCGCGGAATTTTGTGACCTAAGAAATATGCTTTTTTAATTGGTTTGTTGAGCAAACTTTTACTAATTAAAATTATTTGATGCATTAAAAGTATGACTACATAAATATTATATAATTATGAGCAATTTTATTTTACCGATTGTTACAAATAGCATTTATTTAATAGTTAATTGTTTTAAAACATTACTGTTTAAGCCGACGAACGTAGAATATTAGTAAAATTATCGGAAAATATATATTTTTCGATTTAAATGGATATTAATTAACAGTTAACTAAATAATTGGTTGAAAGAATATTTGCGAAATATAATAAAAGTATATTTTTTAACAAAATATATAAATATTAATATATATTATTAATATTATATTAATATAATATATTTTAAACTTTTTTAAAAATAAAGAATATGTTGAAATATCTAGAAAAAATATATAGTAAATATAGTTGCGTGTAAAATTATTATCTACAAAGTTATATAAATATTATTAAATATGTTAATGCGTATCTACCATTAATTTTAAATATTTCTATATTACAATTTATATATACAGAATATATATATTTATTATATATACTGTTATTATTATATATTTTATATTTATATATATACTATTATATATATACGCACTTATCCTATATGTAATCCTGGCAAATAATGCGTTATATTAATGTAGGCTATCACATTTAACAATAAAAATTTGACTGCTTGCGCGTGAACATACATTTATCATCACAATATCATCACATTTCTACAGTGTGTTCAATATGCCTTTGCTGCTAATTAAATATAAACTTGTACATTTCATAAAGCAATAAGTTTTATTTACGTAGATTTATATACGCAGCGGTATAAAACAAACAAACTGTTATACCAGTTCTGTCATTGCGCATGTTCAAATATATACTTCCAATGACATCCCGACATTGAGTCAGTCATTTCCCGAAGTCATTGATGATTCTACGGTACATGTTCATCAGAATATTTAGCTCGGTTTCTTCTATTTTGACATGAAGTACGTGTCCATATACCCAGGTAGCCAAACGCATCGCCTAGAGCTAAATTGCCTCAGGAGTACACAAAACTATCATATTTTGATATTATAAAGGTTAACAGATATATATATATATATATTTGTATACATTATATACTGTTTAAAATTATAATACGTACGATTCTTGTTTTGTCAATACACATATGACATAATTTGTAAATATTCGATCAGATATTTTACAATAAAAAATTTAGTTTTTATCTTTTTTACGTGTATGTAGTATTTAGATGATAGGTTTTATTGATAGAATCTCCGAAAAATGAGTGTCAAACCCCAATTTTTTATATAATTTATTATAATGTTAATATCATGTTTTTAATTACAACTTTTAGGATATTATAATTATACCTTAATTTATAAAACACACAAACATTTGTTGTGCTAATTATCCCAGCAGATAAACTGCAGGTTACAGATGGTACAAATGACAATAACAGATATAATAACAGAAATTATAACTAAAATCTTTCGTATCGATTTTCAAGAACTTAGTCATTGCAGGTTATCCGCATCCTAAATCATTAAAAACATAACCTTCATTTATTAATTTTTCTTACGAAAAAATGTTAATTTTAGTAGTTTTCCAACGTAGAAAAAATATAAAAACGCCTGCAATGTAGTAAATACTCTAAAAATGTTCACACCATAGTTGAATGATTTTTATTTCAATAAACATTCTAATAAACTGACAAGTAAGTCAATAGCAACTGCCACCTGATGGGAGTTTCCCGACCAATGTTTAGGGAAGAGAATATCTTCAGGTAAAATAGTGTATACAAATTATGATATTTATTTCCTATAACTATAGATCACTTATTGTCACGCATCAGGAAGAATATATAAACATTAGCCTACACACCTTTCTATCATAAAGCACAGTCTGCGAGGTCTACATATTGGTTCATATGTCCATTATCGTTTCAATGATTTGCGATTGGCATTTACAACTCAGGATTCCCTGAGACAATTTCAGAACAAAATATCAATATGAAAATTAAAATGTAATCTGTAAATTTTTATAGTAGAAAGACCAAACAAAACAATAGCCGTTAATAGTAAAGGAGATATTCAAAAAGATACAATTTTATTCAGTTACTATTCAAAATGTTAGGGGAGTTTGACAAAAATAATATAATGGTATTTGGCATAAATGAAAGCATAATTCCGCATTTTGGTAATTAAAAAAATAATTTTATAAAAAATGTTGAAGGTTTTAAATATCATTTATTTTCATTGTTATACTACAATTTAGTGTATTCCAAATAATGTGTTCGTAGGATTGTTCTAAAGCTCGATTAATTTACTACTTATTCAGTAGTATATATATATAACTACTACAATACAATATAACTGCAGTTAATTACAGTTGCAGTAAAGAAAACTACATACACTTCAGTTACACTTAACAAAACTACGGTTAACTATATTTTTTGTCCAAAAAAGCTATATTTAATGTGGATTTTTCTTTAGATAAATAAATAAAATTTCAAAAAATATATATTGATTTATAAAACTTAACATTAAAATAAAAAATAGTTTATATCGTAGATAATAATAATAGTTTTTTACAATTACAATTAGAAATCGAGACACGTAATACATCTTTTATTCTTTCTCTTTTTTAATTTCTAAAGAATATAATTAGTTTCAACTTAGAAAAAATTTTTGAATTGATTTTATAAAAAGTGAAATAAATATTATCCAAAAATTTCTCACAACTACAAAAAGTGGCTATATAAATCGAAAACATTTAAGCAATATTTATATTTTACAATTTAAATAAATTAGACAGATATGCAATATTGAATATAGTTAGTTTCAAAAATTTACATTTTAAAGTGTGCAGTGTGCACACCGTGTCCAAACGTGTATATAGTGCACAGTATTAGAAAAAATCAATAAGTGTACTTAAGTGATAGATTAATATTCAACGACATTGAATTAATTACAAAAGAATTTGACATTGTTTAAATCAGCATTAAAATCGGCAATAAAATCGAAAAAAGTATTAATCGATTCGATTCTGAAGTAGTTTCGAAAAATATTGACCGCAAAAGTAAAAAAATCTTTAACAGTTTAAGGGGATAGAGGAGGCTCAGAAAGGGAGGGATTAACCGTGGAGGGAATCCCGTGACTGTAACTCATTACTTATTTTTAACTGCGTTTGAAGTATTACACCTATTCCTTTTACTTTAAGTATTAAAAAATATTGTTAAACAAAATACTGGAATAAGCAAAATATGAAAATTGCATCTGCTGAGTTATATAGGTCGATTTACTATTCAATTTTGATGATTATTAATGAAAATCCCCTTTGAAAGTGATGTTTACTGCTTACAGTAGAATTAACTAATCTTATTAATATAACCGTTCGTTAAATTCCGATTAAATAACATTGTCCGGTTAACTAAAAATAATTGAATAATTCGGTTAAACTAACTGAACCTGAATTTTGTATATGTGTTTGTCTTATAAAGTTAAATTTCTTTGTTAGATAAATATTCATTTTTATTTAAATTAAACATTAGCTAGAAAATGTAGACAATCAAAACATATGCAGGACTTAGTGATGGAGAAGAGGATAACAACCTCCCACGCCTATGATTGTAAACAATTTTATCTAAATAATCATTACTGAAACTCAAATTCAAATGGTTTTACTTTGTCTCATACACAAGCAATTATAGAGAGAAAATTTAGTATCTAACTTAGATAATGTTGTACTTCATTGAAAATGACACAATTTTATATCAGTTACTATATACAAAATTTGAGTTAATAGTTGGATAACCTTTTGACGAAAACGCACTTCGATAATCAAAAATTCTGACATAAAAAAATTGTATGAAGTTTTGTCATCCTCTTTATAACAAATTAATTTCTTTGTTTATTAAACGAACTAAAAACTAATAAAGATAATGTAAACATAACTTTATGGAACCTTTAGTTTACTTAACTCTTTCAATTTTTTAATCATTATTATTATTAATATTATCATTATTATCTAACATTTTGTAATAGGCTATATCAATTTTACTTAGTTTGCTTAAATTGTGACATTTAAATATGTAAAGAAATCTTTTACGTTATTCATTTAATTTTGAGTTTTTTATAATTGAAATATAAAACCTACAATAAAAAATATTGGTTAAAAAGCTTCTCCTGAAATAAAACAATAAAGAATGATGGATATCAATAATTCAAGAACATTCCTACATATTCTTATATATAAAAAATTTAGAAAAACTCAATTTCTTCATGTTCAATTCAATTAAAATGGACGTCACAATTATATAGGCTTTTGTAGTATCTGTTTTTCAGAATTCTGTGTCTTCATGAATTTCATATTTAAAACCCTTGAGTGAATTGCATTTTATTACTTTGTTATATGCAGTTTGTTAAAAAAATTATTTAGTATAAAAATGATATAAATTTAAAACGACACCTGGAAAACATATTTGGAAACATGTATTTAAAGATCTATGTATTATAAATAGTTATTTCAAATAATTAAAAGGCTTTGCTACTAACCACGTCACTCACACATCATGACATGCAATAAATGAAAGACCTGATCGTTACGTTAAACAATAAAAGAGATAAAGGGATACAAAGGGATTAAATTATTAAATTAATGAATAATGTTTTATACAAATTAAGGTCATTTATGGTATAAAGATATAACTCCGTGCAAACTATATTTTGTATATTTTTATAACTTACATATCGTTATATGCACTTTGACAATTCGGAAGAACTACATATTATTAGTTGAATAGATTACTGAAATCTTTATAAAATGATGCAAAAATAACCATAATTAAAAAATATTAAAAATAAATTAAATTCGAAGTAGTCATGAAAGCAAAGAAGTTCTGAATATATTATAGAGACAACACAGAGGTTACATACAGAAAGGTACAAAATAAAAACCTTTAAAATAGGTTGCAGGAAAAATAGTCAATTATATGACTGAAATGATGAATAGGAATAAAATTGTATAATTGTGGCGGAAATAATGTGGTGATGTAAACAGAAAAGATGCCGGTATCTAAATATAGGACATAATCAGAATTACTTACTACTTTCCTTAGCTTACTATTAATTAATAAATGTTAACCCGGTTAAGCACGATAAACCTTCTCCGATTCATTTAATACTCCATGGCAATTATCATCTTTAGATAGTTGCTTTGCATTCCTGTTCTTATATTTTCTAGATGTAGGTCTTTGCAGGTTAACAACTTTTACGTGTCCCACGCATACAAACTTTTCCACAGATTCAGCATCACATTCAGCATGAGATTCACCTTGGAAACGGAATATCTTACTGAGAAAATATTTGTGTCAAAATGTAGGTCTCGACGTATCTAAGATGAAGTTTTCTGCGATAGTCCATATTTAATCTACTTTCGAAGCTATGACCAATTTTCTATTTTAGTCACATATTCGGCATTACATTCAGCATCAGATTCACCTTGTGAATGGAATATCGTACAAAGAAAATATTTGTGCCAAAATGTAAGTCTCGACGTATCTCATATTGTGATTTCTGCGATAGTCTATATTTGACCTTATTTCGAAACTATGAACTAATGTCCATTTTAGCCTTACATTCATGGAAAATAGGTAATAACTTTGAAAGTATAAGGCCAACTATGTACTATCGCAGAAAACATCATCTTAGATATGTCGAGACTTACTTTTTGACAACAAAATTGTCTCTGTACGATGGTCCTTTCCTAAAGTGAATCTGATACTGAAAGTAATTCTGAATCTGTGGAAATAGAAAATAGGTCATAGCTTCGTAAGTAGGTCAAATATGGACTATCGCAAAAAATTTCTTCATAGATACGTCGAGACTTACATTTTGACAACAAGATTGTCTTTGTGCGAATATTACATTCCCAAAGTGAATATGATGCTGAATCTCCGGAAAAGGTTGTATACGTCTTGTCCTTGTGTTAATTGCCAGAATTACCTGTAGCGTACCGTTTCATTACTTCTCTATTATTATCATAAGAATAACAATTGTATGTTCTTGAAGAAACCTCTTTGTAAATATCTTGTTTAATGTGTGCAATGTTCCCATAAGGTGAAGTCTATTGTAAGCACCATTAACTGATTTGCAATCTTTGTTGTTACAGTTTAGCTTTCTAAACCATATAGAACTATACTTTCTACGGATGCTCTGATCAATTTCCATTTAGTGCGATAATCTAGTTCCTATTTAAATATGGGCCGGGATATATTTTGATGTGTGCTGATAACGCATTTGCTAGACGAATTTCCGCATCTCTCTTTTTGATGGTGAATAAATTCCCCAGAAACTGCAAGTCTTTAACTTGTTTGATAAATATTTCATTTTTAAAGATATTTGGGGTGGTATTAATAAAGCTGGGAACCCTTTACTTTTTCTTTTCCTTTTACCTGATGAACTCGGTTTTCGATTCGCTTATAGGCAGATTTGCAGCCTAAAGTTTTTCAACTTTGTGCATTATGATGTTTTTTTAACAGAGTATAGTTGTTGCATCATTGATGTTATCCGATATCAGTTCAATGTCGTCAGAAAAATCGAATCGATTATGATAACTGCGGGCTACCGAGTATTTTTTCGCTATAATGTAAGGTGAATCCAATTTTATCATTACGTAGTCTAGTATGACTATGAAAATCTTCTTAAAAAACACTAGTTATTATCTTAAAGAGTTCTGTATTCCCATTTGGAGAACATACATAATATGTATGAAACGTATTATGTTTCTGTGTTTTGTAAAGATTACCATTCGTAAATACCATTTCATAAAGCATTTATAATTTTTTAAATAATTACAATTTTTTCTGTTTGAATTGAATCAAACGCCTTATTATAATCCATAAACACCATCGTTGATATTAGGTTGTGGCCTTAATTCCTAAAATTAAAAATATCAGTGTCAGAGCATGAGCAATAGTGGATCGCAATCAATAAAAACCATTTAGATTTTTTCTTAAAAATGGGTATAGTAGGGACTCGAGTTGGACTTATTCCTATGTAGTTGGCTGTTACACCGAAATCTTCTTTCTTTGGAAGTGAGACTATGCAATTTTTGCACCATACATAAGTGATATTTCCGTTGCAGGTTTGATTACACCCGTTCAGGAATTCTGTTGAGAAATTTACTTTTCCACGCTTCCTCTGGTATATTGCTTAGTTAATAATATAGGTAATTTTGAAATTATGTTTAATAAGTACGTATTTTTCTATTATTAGAAGCTCCGTATCTATATTTGGTCTAGTTGGAACATCTATAATGATTGTAGGTTGCCCAAGTTTGTAATTTGGTTAACTACTTATTAGTCTTTACTTTGATCGATGTTTGAATTACTGATTTCATGTTTTTTCGTTTACAAGCTTTTTCACTTTTTGTAAATACAACTCACTATAAGATAACCAGCTTCTATATGATTTCTTCGGTGTTTATTTCGTGAGATATGTTGTGTAGTTCCCTTACTTGACTTCTTTTCTGAACTATTAAGTTTATTTCCCAAGGTACGTGCTGACGATTATTAGACATTTTTAGAAAGCATTTGTCTGTGGCTTTCATTGTTTTTATAATATTTGGTGTAATCTGAATTCTCATTAGCATTGTCCTGTAAGGTTCTATATTTGAAATTTGTTTCGGACTTCAAACTATGTATGCATTCTTGATATTGTCATTCGTTTCAAGTTTCTACATATCTGTTGACCTTAACTTTCTTCTTTTTGTTTGCATGGAGGCTAAATCTATGTCAAACTAGGTAAAACTATGCGGCGGTGGGAGTTAATCGTTTCAAACGATTTGTAATCTTTACTAGCTTGCATACTTTTTCTTCATTTCTTCAGCACCAGTTGATTCTTTTTATCATTATGATTTGCAAATGTTCAAGCTTTACAAGTAAGTTTCCTATAAAGAGTGTTAGCACATGTTAGCATTCTGTCATCATATAAATCAGTTGTTATACATTCCTGTTGGTTCTTTCGTGGTAAGTTACCTTAGAGTAATTTATTCCAATTTTGGCATTCGTGTCGCCACCTACTATTACTACATCATGAATTGGAATTCTTTTTACAATATGAGTTAGTTTTTGGTAGAAGTCTTCTACTTCTAACTGCAATTTGTTGATGTCTTCAAATTTGTTAAGCGATCATTAACACATTTTGTGGGCTGAGAAACACGTACCTACTCCTCCTATGGTTGTACCATTTTCATTCATTGTTACTGTGATCGTTACTTCGGTTACCTGTTTTCTTGTCTAGAGAATTGATAGTACGAGTATTGAAGGTGACAATTGAGGACGTTCTATACATACGTAGTTCTAAACTTCTGACCAGTAGTACATTTTCCGACACCAGCTGTCTCTAACCTGAAGGACGCGTCCCTTGTTTAATTGTGCCACAAACGAAACAGGATAAGATTGAGTATTTTCTATTAAGGGATTTAGTGGCCGAAACTCGAATATAGTACAATCCCTCTTTCTAAAAGTTCATGAGTACACACCGTGAATGGAAACGACTTGACAAAGAGTACAACAATAAGCCAACGAGGATAAATAGATCCTTATCGAAAACAAATGTACTAAAATTAAAAACATATACAACCACACAAATATATTTTTTAAGTTAGTTAAAAAAGTTACAAGAAAACGAATTGCACTGACTGATGTGAATAATAGTATCGCAAGACTTCCCTAAACTGAAGCTGAAGATAGGAATAACATTTTGCAGAATGGAGATCAACATCATACAGAGATCAAAAGAGATCAAGATCATACAGAGATCAAGATCATACAGAGATCAAGATCATACAGAGATCAAGATCATACAGAGATCAA
>JAUZND010050221.1:0-42331 GCA_034780555.1 Coelogynopora nodosa | reverse complement strand
CAAATCAGTTTGTTAAAGCCAGGAGTACGTACCGGGGTTTGAACTTGCTACCTTCGGGTTTGAAGGCAGGAGCTCTATAACCACTAGGCTACCGCTCTAGAATTGGCATCCACTTGAATGAAAATCATAAGAAAAATTATATTTAATTCTATAATATTTTAATAATTACACCTATACAACCCTCTCCCCCTTCTCAAGGTCGCTCAACAAGCTGCAAATCACGTGACCAGTCAAGAATCGATAGTCCTACGCCTGTGACGGATGCAGACCGAGGCAATCCCAAAGCCAATGTTGCCGCTCTCATGCATACTAGCGGTAGTCAGAGCATTAAGGTGGGTGACGCGTGACACATTTGTTGTCAAAAAATAGTATACAATTATATAGGATGATTATACAATACTCGACTCACTATTTATTGAAATGCATTGTTTTGTAGAAAACAGACTTAAACAAATTTATCATTTTGTTAAGTTTATATATAAAAAATATTGTAGATTTTATAGACTATATATTCTAAGCCTTTTCAGGGACATAACTAGACTTTATTTTTATGTACGCTAGCTTCGGGGCGGAAGGCGCTTTTATAAAGCAAGTATAAAAATATATATTATAGCCGGTTAAAAAGAGGTGTTAAAAGAGGTGTCAAGTTTGAAAAAGTTTACACTGCAGCATATATATAGCATATAGCAGGTTACGTCCATGTTTTTACTAATTGATATATGTTGCATATCAATGATCTTCAAATATATATTTTTAATTCTGATTATTATAAATTGATATATTGCTACGTGCCGTAAAAAGTGTGCTATGAATAGGAAACATAGAATTATTATCTCAAATTTATGATTATTTTAAGAATAATTTTAATTTAAAAATTAGTATCCAAAGAAAAAGAAAATGACGCCAACATATTTACTTTTTGTCTGCTATACTATGTTCTCTAATGTTTATTGTAACATCATAAACATTTTGTAACATAATTCTTTTACTGTAATAATGGGACAATTAATTTGAAGTAATAAATAACTGCAAAATAGGCCTATAATTTATGGAGATTGTTTTAAAAATTAAGTAATTTCTATTCTCTTAGTAAATTTTTAATTTAAGTAATAGGTTTTTCATATCGTTTTTTTATACTAATACAATTAATATTAGTTGAACATAATACTATGTTTGTTTTATCTATTTTATAAATTATATTATGTTTATATATATATTTATTTATGGTTTTAATACTTGTAAAGAGAGAAGTCTCTCCATTAACGGTTGAGTTTGCATCAACTTTTTTATTATTTAATTTTTTGCTCAAACCACACAAAGGTAATGATGCCCGCATGTCACTGATGATTAAATCCTCTGTATACTGTACATATAGGTACCGCATGGAGTAACCATTGGTGGCGGCAACAATGCTAGAAAAGCGGCAACTTCCGCGAAGCCAGTTGCTCCCCAGACTACTGCAATCCTTACTAATAATATTAATACACTTGGGGTAAACGTTACTTTGACTTTGTCGCGTAGACATCTAAATAGTTGTGAACTTCTTTTTACTACACGCTTATAATTATTTCTGTGAGCAGTCTCATCTCCCCTATATATATAGTTGGAGATACTACTCTGTTTGTCTATTTTCATTCTTTTGCACTTCTATACCTTCCTTTCTATTATATATTTTGGCGATCTGTTGTGATTCGAAAAGAAAACAGAAGTTAGCAAAATGTTTTCTGAATTTACCCCATTCAAAAATACGGATTAATTATGCCGTGAATGCAGAACGCATTTTTCTTTACTTGTTTCTTTTGGATATGCGTCCAACTTTTCACATTTCGGATATATATCGATTTCGCAAAAAATATCTAATATATAAAATAAATATCTATTAATTTAATGAACAAATTAATACATAGTTATTTTTTTAAATATTGTACCTAAACAAGCGACATTTTCTTTACAGTTTGTGATACATTATTTACATACAATAAAATCTCCCTATAAGCAAATATTTCGCAATATTGTTTGATAACATAGGTATATTCTTTTTGAGTTCTTAAAAAATTGTAACCATCATTTTATAATGCTATTATATATTATTATATACTGTTAAATACACAATATCCAGGTATCATTTATTATTTATTAAAAACATAAGTTTTCAGAATAGCAAAATTGCTAATGTTCGGGTTAACTTAAAAATGTTAACGAATCTACGTTAGAATTATATATTATTTATAGAATAAAAATTTAATTTAAATAGGTAACCTTATACTATAGTGATAAACTAGTATTATTGTTCCAAATTATCCGAATCGATCATATTTACTGTCAATATTTCATATAGAATAACTTATTTTTTAAATGTGCACTTATAGAGAGATATAAAATACTGCATTATTTTCTGTTATATGTTTTAATGTATTTAGTATACACGGCAACCTTGTGAAAAAACTTGATGGTCCCTGTATAAGTCATTTGCTAGTAGGAATTCACTATATTTATTAGTTTACTTGATTGACCCTTTTACTGCTTTCGGAAAGTAGGTGTACGTTTGGCTATTTAATTGTACACGAATCGTTGATATAAAATAAACGTCCTAGAAATACCGTGTCATTGGAGAAATACACCTTTTTGAACACAACGGGGTGATGTTTTGTTTACAGTAGTCATATAGTTGAATGTGCACCTCTTCTAATGTGTTCCACGCTGATATTCCTACACATGTTTAATATACTGCCTAACTTTTTCATCAACATTAATTATAATCGGTGATTTTTTTTGTTTTACACCTACCAATAGAAAAGTATTTTTTTATGAAATTGAACTATTCAAAAACTTTTATGCTCTCGTTTAGTCACAATATGTATATATATATATATAATTACCACTATTTAGAAAATATTAATAACATTTTACATGCTATAACGGAATATTGTTCAATAATATTTATTATTATTAATATATGATAATTCGAAGATTGAAACGTTATATACCAGGTTCGTTATAATAATTTTTAATTTTTTTTTACGGAATGAAATAGCCTACATGATTATTTTCAATATGTTTCAAGTTTAGTGAGTCTTATTGATAATGGCAGATGTGCTGTTTGCTGAAATATATTGAATATCAATATATATACCATAGAATAAAATTTTATTTTATAAAATGTAGGCTACCTTCATTCTTCTTAAAGTAGTCTATTTTAACTTATATGTTCTCAATTTTATCTCTTCATTTTATGTACTATCTATTGCCTAGTCGAAAAGACCTCAGCTACCAACTAAGGTTGCAACATCGAGCTACAGTCGTCAAATGTTTATGGTATAAAGATGCGGTTACTACATGCACACATTGTTATCTTATAATACAGAGATACAAAATGAATGTAAATGTTTATTATCCTGCGTCCTTGCATGCTTCAATGATAACTACACTCCACATTTTTGGAATGCGAAACAATCGCGTTTGAGAACGCTTATAGCTTCAATGTGAGCGTCACACAAGCACATCTGCTCAACAAGAAATTAGTAAATAAAAGTATATAGTTCTGGGTATGTTAAAGTTTTCAATCCATATTAAACAGAAATAAAAAGAACGATTTATAATTTCAAAAATCGTATATTATTTTTACATTTTAATATATAATAATAGAAAAGATTTACTGAACATAAAATTGCCCTTCTTAGACTGGTGTTCGTGTTTACATATATTATTGTTAGCATAGAAATAAATTTATATAGAACTTAAATATTTGAACTAAACATTAGAGATGTTAACCATAAAAGATTAACATAACACATACAAATATAAACACAATGGATGTTATTTACACATAAACGATTTTAGAAGTATAGTATTCATTTCTTGTTGAACAGTTGTGAATTTTGGAGTTCTAATCGATATTAAAAGCGTTCTTGAACACGTTATTCTCGCGTTCAAAGTGTTGTATATTCGAACCTTGCATCTTACGTTCACAACCCCCCTTCCATTTTACTCTTGTGATAAACCAACCTTGAAAACGGTCCTTTATTATTTTTTAATCTGTTTTTCTGCTGACACTTCTGATACCTGTTTCTTTTAATTTCTTTTGTTAAAATGTTTAATCTGTGTTCAGTGTCATGTTAGTCATTATTGCACTATATGTTTTCCTTTCTGCACAGTTGTTGGTTTTTTGTTTTTCTATTTTCAGTTTGTTCACTGAACATATTAATTTGTCAGGGAGTGGAAAACTCAAATAATTTTGAGCAACTTTAACGTATAGACCAGTATTTGATAATATTAATGGCCTCAAAATGTTGAGCATATTAAATTGTAAAAATTACTTTAATTAATTTTTACGATTTTCCATAATAATATTTGTTTCGAATAATTATATTATAGCCTATATATTATAATAGAAAATAATATAGATATCCTTATATATCGTTAATAAACTAAACATGAATACAGAACAGTTGTTTAAAAAAGTTTGATAAGCATAGGCCTATGAAAATTACAATTTTGACATTTAACAAACAAAAAAGTATTCGATTTTTAGATATATTTTCACGGATGTTTGTACTGTTTAGAGATGATTAATTTATCCCCAAAAAATAAATAAGGCGTGTTTAAGAATAATATTTATTATGTCGTTTTGAGGATGCTTTGTATGTGGATTTATCGGATATAATTTACATGTATTATTCAGATTGAGGGATAAGGTGGGAAATTGGTTTTTCTATTTTATTATATTTATTTAAATCTGGTTTTTGTTTATTCAATACCATTTTATTTATTTAAAGTATAGCTCTTGAGAATACTTTTATTAAATGTGCAACGCACATATGTAAGATTTTACACAGGGAATTATTCATTACATGGTTAATAACCGTATATTTTATTGATTACTGATTATTTAGAAAAGTTAAACAATTTTTTTATTAATTTAACTTTAATACGATGAAATGTTGCCTAAGTAAATAACACATATTAAAATAATAATTACATTATTCATAATATTAATATAAATATAAAAATTTCATATAGCTCATTTTCGTGGGTTGTGATTTCCATTAATTAATTTAGAAAAATATTTTTCGTTATTTTTTTAAACTTTTGAATAATATCTATATACAATTTTATTTTATTTTATTTTGGACATTACTTTTTTAAGCTTGTATTCTATTAATTTTTCTTTAAAAATTGGTTTCAAATAATTTTAAAAAAATGATTATTTTATTGTTTGTGGTCGTGATTAAAAAATATGTTGATATATATTTTAAATGTTAAAGAGCTCTTAAAAAGATTAAAAATCGGAAATATTAAAGAGCTCTATAAAGAACTATAAAAGTTTATATCTTACCAATGTAATAATTTGCAATAATAATTTTTCCCTGAACAATTTTACAATTTCTGACATGGTTTCTCATTTACTGATATTAACACTTGATTAAAACGAGTCAATGTTGCAAATGTATATGCTTAGGTGAAAATATAATTTTAATAAAGTAACAATTTTCGTGCAATATAGTTTAATGAGTATTTATTCGTCTTAAACATATTTTTTATTGTTGTTGAAATAAGCTATATCTTTGAGAACGTATTTTAAATGCACATATTTTGGCAGATGTTTTTTATAAAAAATACCTTACTAATTTGTCCTAAATACATACTTATACATATATTATATATTAGAAAAAATTTTCCATTGGAGATGTTTATACATAGCATGTTTATACGTTTCTTTAATAATTTATTAACCCACCATTAATAAGTATATTTATTTTCTGTGTGATTGAACGATTGGTATCTATAATTGTGGCAGTTAGCTTTGTGATAATGTATACTAAAATGAAATAATAAGTAGTAATATATTATCGCATTTTCTGAGAAATTTGTTTCAAAAGACAATTCTGGACTATTTCCAAAAAGTTTGAAAACTGTCTTATCATCGCAACATTGAGGTTTGTCTACTTACTTTAGACACGTTAGAAACTTGAAATTTAGCACAATTGTATCTACTGAAGTTTTTCGGAAAATGTCTTTGGACAGTAACTGACAACTAAAAACTGATAAAAATGTCTTATATATGTTTCACATAAATGAGTGTGTGTGAAAGACATGCAATAACTTCAGAGGACGCATTCCAGTTAAATTTAGAATTATATATTCTTGAACCGCTAAACACCTCAATATAACTGAATCTAAACGGGACAAATAGAACATATTATTACCAAAAACGTATTACTTTGTAATTTATTTATGATCTTCTAGAATATGCCTTACGGCATTTGATAATTAATTTCGTCTAGACGTCACTTTACACAAACAAAGATTATATTTAACACGTAATCTAAAGATCTTATAGGTTTAAAAAATAAAAATGACAAAAGTTTACCATCTGTGTCTGCAAAAGATTTTAAAAACTTTCTAGTGCTTAAAAATCTTTTGGTTGGCAGTCACTGTACAAAACTGTTCTTCTTAACATATACATCAGGAGAGTCGCCAATATGCGTCCTGTGAAGTACAGGAGAGAAATGTTATAAATAAATGCAATGTATATAACATATATAATTAAAAGTCTGCAACATATTCCAAAATCCAAGATTTCGACGTCAAGATGGCGTTTCATTTATTTTTTAATAATGCAGAAAGATACGCCATGAGTAAGTAGTGACATAAAGAAAATGCGAATGAGATATGTTTGTTAAAGCAATTAAAATTACTCCCCTCCCGTTCCCGGTAGCCAGAGTTAAACGTATTTGAACACCCTTAATAGAAAATAAATTAGTTATCTAGATTTCTTATCAACTTTGTTTATATGCGTTTTTATCATATTCGTATTAAATGCGTATTATGTTACTACCTAATAATATATACTGGTATAGTACCTCTTGTCAGTAATTGTGATCATAAATTTCACAGTTAAACACTACTTATCCAGGCTTTATACTTGTTGACAGTCTTTATTTTTTTAAATAGCTTCTTTCTCTTTTAATCCTTTTGAGTCATAGAACTGTTTTGAGCTACATAATTAATCCATTCTTATAATAATATAACTTTCATTCTCAGTGTGCCTTCAAAATGTAACAAATTGGCAACTTATTTAATTATGTGCATCACCAGCTGTCAGTATACTCTCTTATCTGTATTCCGCTGCGTTGGAAGGGAAAATTAATAAACTGCCTAAAAATACGCATTCCAATTCCTCCATAATTATTCAATAATATTGAATTGCATAATTAGTTATCAAAAATAAAATATGAGTATTTGTTGCAATTGCCTGTATCTCTAACTTATAATAAAGGGTTAGTTTGGATTGCTCTATTTGTCTTGCGTTTAATTGAAATATATGTTGTTGTTTTTTTTTGAAACACATAAAAACTATAAGCATAGTATAATACTTTATGTGTATATTTATTAAATTAATTATTTACCTTATCTATTTATTTGTGTGGTTTATTTCTTTATAGTAGCCGAAATGTAATTAAAACGTGTATTATTTATTTTCTCATAGTATATACGAGTGTAGACTATGAGTCAGTCAAAAGGTAATTATTATATTTTAAATGGTGTCGAATTTCTTGTTTTTAATTAGCCTTGAAGATTTAACAGTTTCAATACCTTACCTAGCTTAGCCTATATATAGGCCACATCCAAACATTTGGTACAAAATTCAGCAAAGCTTTTTGTGTGGTGAAATATAACGTAGGTTATTTAAATTGGTCTATCTATGTTGGTTTGGTGTATTTGCTGCATTTGATTTTGTTACAATTTGTTTAATAATAACTAACTAACATACTGAATGTTTGCACCGTGTTTCTAATATAATGCTTTTGTAACTTAATTTAATTAACTTAATTTAATACTTTCATTTATTGACATGTTTTATTTATTTGCAATTGGCCTGTTAGTTATAAATTAATTAAAAGTTAATTTTTATTATTTTAATATTCTCCGAGTTCTTCTTTTTTTAATGGATGATATTACATTTATTAATATTTGTTTTTTAATTATTAAACTGGAATTATATAGATGATCCTACTTACTTTCTGTATATGCCTATATAGGGCCTACTAGCCTACTTATATTAAAATCTAATTTGTTTTGTAGAAGAAAAAAATAATTTAAGCAATCAAATATCACGTATTCATGATAATAATATTATATATAATCATCTTTATACTAATAATATACCATATTTCATTTCATGCATATTTCTGACTCGATCACGGTTGGCCAATTAGACTGACAAATCACATCCCGCCTACCATTATCGATTCGTTGGTGGTCGATACGTTCGAGTCGACAGTGCGGGAAGGCTTATGCTCAACGAACCTGTGGTTGATAACTATAGTTTTATATGAACCACTTAATTTGTCATGTGTGTTGCTACATTTAATCAATTTTGGAAGAGGGTTCAAGTAAATACTGTTTAACTGGAATTTACTCGACTGATAACTACTTTTTTTAAAACTTTTTTGAATTTGAATAGAGTAACTTATATTTTAATATCAATACCCTCCACAAATCTGCATATATCGTGATAGCCTATGTTCTTGAAACATTTTTATACGTGAAAATCATATCATATCTGCGTTGAAAATGTCAACGAAAATATGAGATAACTGCATTTTTAGAATGTTTGTCTCACGTGTACGTATAATAATTATTTTTTGTCAGTTAGTTTTAAAATAATATAAAAAATAGTAAACCTACTTTTCAGTCAATCCTATAATAAGTTGTGTAATATACGAGTTTATGTGATCGATTTGAAAATTGCAATCATTTTAATTAATTATATTTATATGCTATCAAAGTGTTTAGTATATATTTTTCGTGTACATACAAGGGCTACATGGCTATTAAAATATTATTTAAAATTCACAAACAAAATTGTGACTGAATTATTATACAAATAATATATAAATATGACATGTTATTACCGTTCAGAAAAGGAAGGAGTAGGTATAGTACGTGATTAATTAATTATCACTAACATTATGTTACAAACTTATATGTTATACTTATCAACGGATGTATTTTATCGTTTAAACATTTCCTGATTTCAACTATACAATGTATATATCTACAGTAGGCTATAGTACTTCCTGTTTTGCACTAGAATGGTAAAAACATTATATTCTGTTATCTTGCTGAATGAATTGCATTACATGTGCTCAGACATTGCATGATTTGTTTATTTTTTTAACATTACACTATTACTCAGTTTGCTATTCATATATAGTACCATATTAGTTTAGAAAATAATACTCATTTTTTACAAAAGCATAACATAATTATGTCACATAGATTACTTCCTATTCATTTACCACAATACCTATTAGTAAAGTACAATATTAAAATACGTCTTCAGAAAAGTGTAATTATAGTTAAGAAGTTACAACATAAGATAACAATAACACATATTATGGTTTAAATTAAATTATTAAAAAAAGACATTATTTATTACTTTAATTAGATTTTGTTTAATTACAGAATATATATAGCTAGAATGCATAATTTAATTAATAAAAATTTTTTACTAGAAGTACAGTTGTATATTATTTATATATCTCTTTGTGCTATATGTACAGTTGTCAGCGGTGATTATTTCGATTTCCTTATACGAAACCAGTTAAATATTATTTTAGCTGTGATTTTGCAGTGATACATCAAATTTAATTATAGAAATTTATTTATAAAAACTGGCCTATCTATTATTTAACAATATACAAAAACGACACTTAAAGCATTTGTTAAGCAAATGTTATCGTTTTCTTTTATATATTGTTATTCTTTATTGTCATTTTTAGAGATATATTTAGACATAGATACATTATACATTCCTCTAAATTGAATTTAAAATTATATTATTTAATATGATATATACCTACTATATCCAATACTTTCAAATTGACTTATTTTGTGCTTTTTTGACTGTGATACTGTTTGTGCTATGATCATATATTATATACACGCTTTGCAGATTGCTTTTATGAAAAATATAATAAATACACTTCCAGACCGATCCGCCTTTTGATATATTTAAAATATTTAAAAAATGGTATACTTGGATAGAAAATAACCATTAATTATCCGCTACTGTCCATCATATCTATATGTCTACTAATATCAATATTTGATATTACTGTTTTTTCTGTTTGAAATTTTTATTATATAATATTAGGTAATTTATTTATGCATTTAAATCAATTTTATTTTTTACTACAATAAAAATGATAAGTAGTATTATAAATATTTTTGTCTATTTATCATGATTTACAAAAATTGTATAAATAAATCTGTATAAATTTATCATTGAAAATGTTATCCGAAAAAAGTCCTACCCTCTTTCTACGCAGGTCTGCAAACTATCCTGTATATTTTTTTATTCTACATTTAAAGAAATATGTGCAATAAATTCATATGGTACCAATTCTTGTTATGGGCATTGATCGATTTCATGCTGACTAATTCATGTGGAAAAAGTTTAATAGTTGTAAATGTGGTAACATAAATATTATAAAATACATTAACTGATTTATTTATCTCATTAATTTTATAAATATAAACAATGTACTTGAAATGTTCTATTTAACATAAAACAAGTGTCCTAAACGTAACCAGAGGCGAGTCGAGGGGATCGAACGACCCCCTTTGGAAGTTGGAAGTAAGATGATGGGGGGGGGGGGGGGCATAAAAAGAGCGATAGAAATATAAAGGGTAAATAAAATAAGGAACGTAATTCGTCAAAGTTTAAAACATGATGATTATGATGAAAACACTTCCGTATGATTCTTTCATACCAGATAGTATTAAGCGTGCCACTTTATTAGGTGAACTCAACAGAGCTAAACGCAGATCTTCCAATCTAAATAATGAATTTTATTTCAAGAATAAAATTGTTACTAAGTTTAAAATGAATAACTATCCCGCTTCCTTTGTTAATGACACAATTAATAAATTTGACACTGTTCACAAAACATCCGATATACACACAACAAATTATCTAGGAATTATATTATGTTGCCTTACATTGATGAAAGCTTTAAGCGTAAGTGTTACAAGGTTCTTTTCAACACACAATTACACAACAACATTAAGTTTTATTTTAAATCAGGACCATCCATCACAAAAATTTTTCAGCCATCTAAAGAAAAACCTACTTGTACTTCATGTTATTTTTTGTAAAACTTCGAATGTTTCTAATACCTGTTTTTTAAATAGAATGTTATCTATAAAGTCACCTGTAATTTTTGTAATAAAATCTACGTCGTATAGGCCAGACACATAGATTAATAAAAACTCGTCTCTCTGAACACATGAAACACTCAAATTCTGCTATTTTTAGACATTTTACTGATCTTCACAATAGCACATTCAATTTTGAATAGAGTAGGTATACTACATTTAGCAACCTTCTCTGCAGAAATAAACTGGAGATAACGGAATCTTTAAATATTAGAAATTGTAAAGATGACCTGGCCTGATGAACGCCTGTGTAGGTTTATGCACTAGCTTCATTTAACAATTGACGATCTCTATTTTTATTTTTTACTCTGTGCCGCAAAATCATTTTTTGTGTTTTTTATCTCTTTATATAACTCACACTTTGTGCTTATAGTATCTTTCGCACAGAAATAGATTTTATCTTATGAATAAGTTAGTGTATTTGACCTTTGTATGATTTCTATTGTATATGGTAAGTGCATAATATATTGTCTTTCACACTGAGTTTGTTTTATTCCCCTGATGAAGCCGTAATGGCGAAATGTTGGATGTATATGAAGAAGTTTTTGTTGTTTATCGTTTTAATATTATATTTTCCGGATACATTGGCTACCTCTAATATGTGTTCCAAATGACTTAATTATGACAAAAAGTTCATAATATATAGTATATATATAAAGGACAATATACAAAGTGCAAATGCTCAAGATTAAAAAATAAATAAATGTTATGTACAATATGTGGAGGGGCGGGGAGCGCATTATTCGTCAATGTAAAAATCTGTATTGATCAATATAACTAAGAGGCGCCGATTGATGACGTTTTTGACTGGTTATTCTCATCAATATACAAACGTATCATTTTGATTGATTAATTTTCTAATTTTTGTTCTAGGCAAAGGGAAGAAGAAAGCTAGGTGTATAATCATATTTAATAAGATCGCATTTACACTGCATTTATTACACTATAATATTATAGGTGTGTTTTCGAAATTGACTGTACACTTTTTTTTATTGTATATCAAATCCTTGCATAATAAAATATATTATACATGTAGCCTCCATAGTGTTCATATTTAACGTTTAAGTTGTTTTCTTTTTAACCAGTTAAATTAATATAATTATGCCATTTCCATATTTACATTATAGAAAATGCTGGCCATGCTGAAGATAGATTTAAATTAAAAAACATGTTTTTAAATATTTTTACGAACATTTAGGCCACAAAAAAAATTCATTGACATAAATTCAAGAGTGAAATAGAGGGAGGCGCATAAATTCAAAAACGACCCCCCTCTGTAAAAAGCTGGTTACGGGCCTAGTCCACCCGAAATTGACCAAAATTGACCACAATAACATTTAAATCACAAATATTTATGTTATAGATATTGTAGAATATAGTACGTCTATCATCGGAAAAGAATATTTGACAGGCGAATCAACGATTATTTACTTTCTATATATTTTTATAGATTTTTAAGACTTTTTTTATATTTACAAGTTCAATAGTATATAGCCTCTATTTGTTTACGGTATGCATTTGAAAAATTATATACTAACATTGGAAAATATCAAAATCACTTTTATAATGGTGCACCCCATCCGATGAACGGGGATCAAACTATGAAGACGTTGCATCACTGATAACTTTTCTCATCATCATAAATGACTGATATAATTATTGTATCTGGCAATTAAAGTACAGTTACATTTTTTATCAAAATATTGGAGATCCAATTTCGTCGGATGCATTGACAGTATAATTATAGTTTGTTATTTGTTTGAGTGTTATCACTTTTTTTCTCCGAACAACTCATTTTAGTATGAAACTGTGGAACAGATATAGATCGGATTCATACATCTTCGTATAATGGTATGAATTTTCACCATTGAATTTTGAGATTCGGCAATACCTAATACAATTAGGAACAAATAATATTAATGTGTATAATGAATGAATATAAATTGTATTATATAATAATAAATGAATCATGAATACAGGAAACTAATTTGGTAGAGTTTTGTTCAATTGGTCTGTCTGTTAAACGTCATCTCCATTTTGACTTTTGATAATAAGTATAGTAACAAATATTTAATTGATTATATCTAAAAAAAAGTTAATTTTTTAATTTACTGTTTTTGAAAAGGCACATTTTATTCATTATTATAAATGACCTTTTTATCGAAAAGACATAATTAATTAATTACTGTTTTTTTTAAACGAAAAGGTATAATTAAATGTATTGTAATTAGTCACTTTTTTTCTTTAAAAAGCATTTTATGAATTAGTTACTGTTTTTCTGAAAATAAAGTATATTTAATTATTTACAAAATACATTAATTTTTTTCATACAGGCCCATTTCAATTACCATAATGGGGTAAATTGTTTTTAATTAATCAATTGCTGCTTTTATTCAAATAAATCTAAGAATCAAATGAATCTACGAATTTCTTCAACAAATCTTTTCTCGAAAGGGCATATATTTAATTAATGAAATATCGCTATAATTTAAAGATAACATTTTATTAACTACTTAATTTTTTTATCAAAAATGTACATTTAATTTTTTAGTTGCCATTTTAACCTATCGAACAATTTTTATAAAAGTTGCCGTTTCTATAATTGAAAAGGCTAATTTTATTAATTAGTTATTTTCTTCGAAGATGCTCGTTTCTATTAATTAGTTGCTTTTTATCGAAAAGGCTCATTTTATTACTGGTTAATTTTTTTACCTAAAGGGCAGCATAATAAAAAGCCCATTATAGTAATATGCAATTGTTATTAAAATTTATTAAATTTTATCTAAAAAATAATAATTGTTTTAAAAAATACAAAAATGTTAACAATTAAATCGGGTGCACAGTCTTAGAAAACTGGGAGTTCAATGGTCAAAGTAGTACCAATCTTTAAATTTATAAATTTATTGTCACCATTTTTGTCTCTTCTTTCAATTGACACTAGAATTTCTGAATTATTTGACATGTTATTGTTAATAATTTCTTCTAAATACGTCGAAACAATTTTTCGCACAGTTGTTTTACCTGTTCCGTTGGTTTATATAAAACGTTTGACATAGTATTTTTATACTCTTTTGCCTCTGTATTAATAGCTCTGATGATAATAACTAACTGATTAGATGATTTCAATTATTAGAATCTACGGGCCGTAGGCAATTTTATGATACAAAGATTTTATTTAATTTTCTAAATTTTCTAATTCGTTTTGATATTTATATTGGCGTCATAGATTTAAAATATATCTATCAATTATGTTCGTTAGTTGCTATGGGGTAGTTAGTTGTGTAGTAGCCATCATGACAGAAGTAAACTTTGATGAGACATTGGAATTTGTAGAAGAAACCGACTTTGATGAAATTTTTTTTGATGCATTGATTGATGATACAGATCTACCATTCACCTCATGTATACACGATTCGCATCTACTGTATAGATGATACTATACAAAACGACATGAAAAATGTTATACTCCAGGCTACACAAACAAAACATAATTAAGTGGGCTATGAAAATGTTCTGCTCCTGGCTAGCTCAGTGGAGAACACGAATAGACGGGCTCAAAGTTTTGAAAGAAATCGAGGGGTTCACTAAAAGTGATCTCGATTTCTGTCTGAAATATTTTTATGCTGATGTGAGGAAGAAAAACGGGGATTTTTATCCTCCTGAAACTTTTATAGAAATTGCAGCTCTTATCCAGCATTATTTCAATAATTATTTGAATTAAAAAAGAACAGTATTCTCAGATACTGAGTTTGCACATTCAATACAGTGTTTAAATGCACAAATGAAAAAGTTCGCAACACTTGGACTAGTCAAACCAAAGAAAAGAGCGGCTACGGTTTCTCCGTAAGACGAAACTGAGACTGAGTTATGGAAGGCAAATCGGTCGTTCAAATCCAAAACAGCTATAATTAAAATCGTTATTTATCATTTTGGTTTGCATTTGAGCTTGAGAGCACCGTTATCTGGATTTCGGTCCAAACACTCAATTGACCGTTCAGGCGAATACCTTCATTATGTTGAGCGCGTTTCTAAAAACAAATCGTTTGGACGGAAGCATTTCAGAATGGAACCTAAAGAAACTCGTATATATGAAAATTCAGTCAACGAAGAACGCTGCGTTGTATCATTATACAAGGAGTATATATCACATCGCCCGGAATCCCATGGAGAATCGGGTCATTCAGCATTTTATTTAGATTTGAAATCGAATCCGTCCGGTCCTATATGGTTCAAGGCATCACCTTTAGGTGTCCATTCCATTGAAAATACTACAAAAGTTCTTTTCAGCTCAAGTGACAAATTCTTCACGAATTCAAGTTTACAAAGGATAGCCAAAAATCGTTTAATTTCAAGCGGAATTACTCCAGAGGTTGCTCAAAAAAATACAGGTGGCATAAGCAGTGCTGCAGGTGCCGCCTATATTGATGCGTCGTTTAATGAAAAGCAAATGTCCTCCGCAATTTATGGTGTCCCATCCAATTGTAGTTCAAATCAGATTGTTAACTTCGACAACCATTAAATTGAGAAAATGGAGACACAAAGTACAAACAACAGTTTTATATTTAATTTCAATGATTTGATTGCGTTGTAAATATGTATAATTCTTCCAATTAGTTCTTAATTCTTCCAATTAGTTCTTAATTCTTCCAAATTAGTTCTTAATTCTTCCAATTAGTTCTTAATTCTTCCAATTAGTTCTTAATTTATTTATTATTTTTAATTAATTGATCGTTCGTTAATTATTTCCTATATTTTCAGCATTTGCGTAGATTAAATGATATTGATTTCTTTTAATCTCCTGGTCAGTACAATCAATTAAATCAATTTTATTTCTTTTTCGTTTATTAAAAGAAAAGAATGCATAGATGTTAAATATCTATCTTTTAAAGTTAGATAAATACGTTAAATTAACTAAGTTTTCTGCCGTTAAACTATATAAATTAATTAGATTAGATTAATTAGATACATAATGTATAAACCATAGATATATAATTGTATATCTATATTAATGAACTTGTCTTATTATAATACAACTATTATATCTCTATGGTATAAACGTAGTCTTTAATTTAAAACTGTATTGATTTAATGTGGAAATGAAATTATTCATCAATTTAAAATATTTTATAAAATATATTGAAATATAAAATCAATATTTTAAAACCGATAACAAATAATAATGTCCATATATATTGACATATTATATTATTTATAATCTCTATAATATATAGAGCTATAAGTATATAATCAATAATTTTACATAATATGTAAATCTGTTTTGTTGTTTGCATACATTTATTTAACAACAAACAATTAGTAATATGTGAATGTGTCAATTTATTAAATCTGTGCGTTTTATTTGTTGATTCATTTTTATACAAATAATTTTTATTCAAAGAGGAGAGTTTAATGTATTGTATAAATACATTCAACTGATATAGACAGTATACACAACTGCAGCTGTTTATATTATAAACAATACATTGTTATCTCAAGTTAGAGCTTACATTTTGCGCGAATTCTGTGTTTTTATGAGTACGTGTGCACTCGAAATTTATAGCTTCCACCCTAACTGATTATACAGTTTATACTTTCACTAGTACTGCGCTAGTAAATGGACTTTGGAGGAGTAATACGCATGCAAATAAAACTAATTCTTTGGATAATGTGACTGAAGTCATTGCCAACCAATCAATGATCTTTTAAGCCACCCTTTCCATTCACTGATATTGTTCTGTTGTTAGATAATAAAACCGTGTCACAGCTTTACTATATATATATATATATAAGGTACGTTACTTGAGTTTTTGAAGCTTTTCGTCTTGAAGTAACGTACAGCATCATTCCCGATTGATTGTATTATTACCGTGGAATTCTAATCGTTTACACTTCGCCTTACTCTTGTTATTATTATGGATATATAATTCAACTGCATATTTAAAACCTAGGACAAAAGATAGGTTTTTAAACATAATGACTATTAATTTCCCAGTTCTACCCGGATCTTTGATTATCGTGTTTGCTGTCGTTTTAGTGATGATTTTGCTGATTATGCTCCCTAACGGCTCCGGACGTATTCGATCCCAACGTAAATTTGCACATAGAGTGAAATGGACTTCAGAACTTTCTACAATTACAGAGCAACAGATTGAAATTCAAACGGTATGATTTCGAAAAACTCACAATTAAATAGCAGAATTTTATATAACTCTGTGACAGCAACATACACTAATCGCATTTAATAATTTTTTGGTTGGATAAATACCAAAACTGATCATTTGTTGTAAATATTTATAATAAGGGAACTCAATAATGTTCTATTGGACATGTTGTTGTTAAAATTGATTATCATAGTTTACTATACAAAAAGTTTTGTGATATGTATATATTAATTTTCTATTAGCAATACATCATTTTCTGTATATATATATAGTTATATTCATTGTTATAATATAGGGTACCAATGCAAAATTAGGTGCTCACAAAAAATCGAAAATATATAATTTTTTCTTACTATATAATATGATTTTTCTTTTATTTAAATGAAAACAATGTACACATGGACAAAGTATACATTTAATTTGGAATATGACTGCACATTGGCGATGAAAAACATATTTTTTTGGGTTGGCATCTTAAATGTTACTCAACCATAAGCTTATATCTCCCCTTAATACGAAAGAGGAGGTAGCGCTATAATAAATAAACATCTTTTGTTGGGACAAAGATGGTACTGGCTCCCTAACAATATAGCATTGTGTGGCCCATGATCCCCCGGGGGCCACTGGGGCCCCAGTCACGCCTCCTCTGCTACAAAAAGTTTTTTTTTAAGTTGATCGGGCAAGATAATGTAGAATTAACTTTTAGCGTTTTTGTTATAAAAAATCCAATGTCCCAAAATAAAATGTTTTATAAAGAGCATATTTGTGAATTATCCTATAGGTGGTCATTCAAGTATTATGTGTAAAGTATTTATAGGAGTGGAGGGTTAGTTCACAAATTTAGTTTTTACCTATTATTACAAGGTAGGGGTTTTACGCGCAATCAGTTTAACGCGTTTAACAAAGTTACTTGCACGCAGTACTTTATAATTAAGAGTGCTTCTTTTAAATAAGTTTGATCACTTGTATAATATAAATTGTTATTTTCAATTAGGCTAATATTGTCATAATTAATTGGTGAGAATCCTGTTGGTAATCTTACAAACTGAATTTGAAACAAGAAAATGACAATAGTAATTTTCATTGCTATATTATGATATATATCCCCATATATTTTGTGTATCCATTACTATAAACGAGCACATTATATAAAATTATATTACAGTGTCGTCATTGTTATCAGTTAGCAGAACAATTCATTTAAATTTAGAAATATTATAGAGATTGGGGAAGCTAGTGGTTTACGTTCAGCATACAAAGATATTATTGTATAAAATTCCACAATGTCGTCATTGTTATCAGTTAGCATAACAATCTAGAACAATCCATTATCAATTTAGAAATATTATACTATATACGGAATATACAACATTGGGGAAGTTAGTCGATTATTTTCAGGAATTGAAAATGTTGGTAGGCGGTAATAATTCCGAAGGACCGAACATGTGTAGTCTTATTTTTAAATATTCACATTAAATTTATTTAATTCCACATAGAGTTTTAGAAAATTTTGTAAGTGAAGAAAATCATATAATTCTGAACAAATTTAAACTTAAATTATTTTTGTTATCCTGACATTATTTAGTAGACTGTATAAATAAGCTTATAATACACATAATAGAAGCTTCCGACAAATTAATCTTAATAAAAATTTCTATTTATGTTATCATATGATAATAATTATTTAAAATTTAATATAATTACAAATCATCCTTCTAAACTGTAAAAATTAACGTCTATTTTATTGTAATAAATTGTAGGTTCTCGAAATAGTGCACTATTTCTGAATATTAAATTATTAGTTTTTTTTGTATTTTTGACATGACAGTATTTTAATCAATAGTAATTGTAAAGATTCTCCTGAAAATTAAGTCGACTTATACTCTATATTCATTATTGGCAGATTGAGCCATCGAAAAAGTGAAGCATCAAAGTGAAAAACTTTAAAACAGAAAAAGCCACTTTATTCATACTACATAAATAACACTGGGTAAATACATACTATAGGTTTAAAACATGAAAAGAAACAAAACAAGGACCCAACATATCACAATAATTGTTTTAATCAAAGGCTATCTACAACTTATGCAAATTATTATCTTTTTTGCAAATAACACAACAGAGCTGTAAAAGATGCAATAACCTTGGTAAACACAATCAATGAACGTATAAAAGTGTGTGCTCATAAAACATCTATATCTACTTCTGTAAATATAATTCGAACGGAAGAGCTAAATGTGTCTGGATAAATTAAGTTAATTTCTGTGAGCACAAAGCGTTGGCTAAACATTTTTAACATCGATGATAATTAGGACACACCTATTATCCATACCAAATAATAAATAAATAAATGGAAATTCCACTCGACAGTCAATATCAATTATTTAGAATTTAAAAATAGTAATCAATCGTTTATCAAGAGTTTATTTATTAATATTTAACGAAAGTATTCAAAAATGGCTAAAAACACAGACAACAAACTGTATATGCAGACGAATCTCTATTACACAATTGAATAAACCGACTATTGTAATTGTAGATATATTTACACAATTTTAAAGTATTCTTATTACGATAAAAGGGAAACCTTTTTAGTTAAAATTGAAGAATAAATAATAAATAAAAACAATAATAAGTCAGTGAAACATCAATTTTTATCGCGATATCAATTAAACAAGAGACTAAAGCATATTGAACAACTGTAACGTTATAATACAGCTTCTGCATAGGTGATGACTAGAAACATTCCAATGTGATATTAAATAGTAGTAAACAACATTATAGCACAATATAAAACCTGTACGAGGAATACTATCACCCCTTCAACATTGTATCAGTAGTAAGAAGTGGGTCTGATTGTGCGAATATGATTGGAATGTGCCCCGTAAAAATATCTGTTTTACTGTTAATTGTTGTTAGTGGAGGTGTACGCGTGATGACGTCAGAATGCATGCGGATGTAAAGTTGTGTTCCGAGATTTATATATATAGAGAGAGAGAGAGAGAGATTCAGTCAACGTCGGAGTCAGAGTTATGGCCACCGGCATTGCGGATCGTTTCCTGCTGAGCGGAGACTAGTTCGGCCAACTCGAGAACGTGTTCTGCAGGGCGGACGTTCCCGTCTTCACCAATGATACCTGGCTGGATAATCCCGCTTCTGAAGGGAGTAAGAAAAAAGAAGTGAGGGAATATGCCATTTGATTTTTCAAGAAATAGTGTAGGCCTATTGTTTATTTTACATGTTAAAACCACAATAAAAAATTGCAACATAACGGTAGGTAAGATAAGTAAGATAAAACATAACTTCAAAAACAATAAGCCATTAAAATATCATGTAGTATTTGTTTTAAATTCACATTATAATATGCCAAACCAGAATCAATAACTAGTAATTGTTTAACACAGACTGATACTATTTAAAAGCTTTCTTGCCTGGCATAGGGAATTGTTTAATGATTTATCTAAATGGCACATCTGGTTATAAACTGTTTGTTAAATGACGTCACTACTCTCCGTATTCTTTTCTGGTGAATTAATCAGTAAACAGAGAAAGAGAGGTTGAGGTGACAGAAGTCAGAGAAAGTAGAATTACAACATAAAGGAAGAGAAGGTACGCATGGTACGGCATACTCCACAATGGTAGCATTATAATATGCGGACTATTAATAATTTAGTAATTGAACAGAACACGATTTATGTTTAAATATATTTTTGAAGCGGTTTCGAGCATCAGAACAGATTCAATACCGTAGATGGAAAGTGAATTTTTTTAACTTTTCTGCTGTTAGAAGACGCTTCGAAATTCAATTTAAACATAATTTGAATGGGCATTGAATTGTTAGTAATTTAACCAAAGAGGATGTAATATTTAATTCTACAACGCAATAAAGGAAATGAGCGTAAACATGAAAAGAATAAGGAAAATGAATGTAATAATGAACTTACAGCCAATTAAATAACAATGACAAACCGATGTATCGTATTTAACTTTTTACAATAGTATATAAAATACAAGTCAGTAGCACTAGTAAATGCTAGTTAAAAGTTTCGATAATTATTATTTCGAGGTTATCTCATAAAATGTCCAGTCATGATGTCAATTGCCTTTAAATGTTCAAAATGTACTTTAACCTGCCACTGGCTGATAAGTATAACTAATGCCTCAACATAATTAAATTAGCTACTTTACTTGCTACCAATACGTCTCTACAACCAGCCAAAATGAATGAACGTAAGTATAATACATGTAATATGCATGTACATAATACATGTACATAATACACGTAATAATACATGAGTGCGCGCGAACTGAATACACTCAGCGCATATTTGATATATTATCGACCTTTGTCTCAACTTTGTGGTGGCTATCCAGTTAATTAATGAAAATCAGGGGTCGATTGTACATGTATAGGACAGCCTACGCTTGTCTCAATACTCACTTACCTATGACGCTCGAGTGTAAGAAAACAAAAGTGTACATGTTAGATAGTATGTGGCTAGCCAAGGGGTGTTTAGCTAAGTAAGAAGAAAATGTGAACACTGAAGTAAGTAGAAGCGGTATCGATTCCACTGAAAGATCTAGAAATAAATACCTTCTCAGTCTACTTATCGGATAGCTAACACTATATAGATACGAAACATGTGATGAGGGGGAAAAAGAAACATGTCTTCTTTATCAGTCTGTCAGTTGGTTAGCACGAAATATTCGATAGTACCGTTGTAAAATGGAATATCGCTCTGGATTTTATAGTTTTACAAAGTTATATGTATATTATATTGTATAAATATATAGAGAATATTTATATATGTGCATTTGTGAGGATTGAAATTCAGGTTCAGTGAATCTAATAGTATTAACAGAGCAACGCATGTTTATTATATCACATTAATTATACATATTACTGTTTACTATTACAAACACACACAGTGTATATAATCAGCTTTGTGCGGAGGCGAGGTATACAACATTAATCGAAATCAACACAACATATATTTGGTTATTTTAAAGTTTTTATTACTTATAGTGAGACATATAACATAATATATAAAATGTAATATGAAACACGGTGGAATCCTAAATATGGACTTTGTGCCATACAAAGAGGTTATATCCACTTAAAACAACAACATTAATACCATTTTAACAATACAATATTGCTTTATTCAAATAAGTAGTCGAGTTTACTGTATATAATAAGAACAGATGTATTGCCATCCTTATTAAGTTATCAAATCCATCATTACACAAAAATTAAAACAAAAAAATGGAGGCAGCCTCGAATACCGATTATTGCACAATTAGTTTATTTTTTAAATAGTATGATCAAAACCAAACCTATACTGACGTCAATTCCACAAATTATTACATAATAATATGTATTATGATATGACAATAGAGCATGACTCACTGAATGAATCTGACAAATGGAAATGATTAAATAATTATAAATAGTCTAAATTCCTGAAGACAGAGTAAGAATTTGTTAATATTATTAGTTATGCATAACATGCGGATCTACTTTAAGATGCGATTATAGTAGGCTGTAATCTCTGACTCGTTTACAGAATACAGCTGTATTCGACATCTACTTAAAGTAAACAAATCCAAATAGGAAGTACCGCGTAATAATAATAATAGAGGAATCAACATTGGTTCCGGTGTTAGAGATAAATAATACATATTATTAACAAGCAATTTCGAAATACGATAGCACCGAGGGCCGATCAATTTTTATGGAAGCGAATAGAGGAGAAACATACTGAGCGGTAATAAATAAAAAGTTAATACTTTTTACTTGTCTATTTTAGAAGTATTTACTTCTATTTTGATTAATATAAAAGCACGTAGAAAGAAGTCAAACGTAAAATCTAGCAGTAAGAAAAGCATTTAATTCGAAATTAAACCAGTCACTTATACCCTAAAAAGTAATTAGATGCGTTGGTATAAATAAAATACGAGTGACTATTATAGGAAAAAATATTCACTTGTCCAAAGTTGATTCACATTATCAGTAGAACAATAATAATGAATATCGTATTTGGTAACTATAGTTTATGCACAATGATTGCATTTGCGACATTATTTAGTAATTTAATAATATTAATGATGTTCGACGTGTCAAAAACTACAATATAAGGCGGCAGACTCCACTCGACGAGAAATGTAGACTTCTGTATCGTTTTTAAAAGTCCGGAGGTACCTTGTCAGATGTACAGTGAATTGAGGTAACTTTGCGATACATGCCGATCCCAGACTTCAGCAATCCGTTGAATACATAGCAGGACAGGTTAATTTCCTAATTCACCCTCAGTAAAGTCTTTAACGAGGAACTTGGCGAAATAGTATCAATAGTTGACAGGGTGATAAACAACCCTACAACACAAGATAATATCGATTTACTATAACGTGTAACTTGCACATTTATTAACGGAAAAGTTTTACTGTTTAAGAACTCTTCTCAAAATCTCCCGGAAGTCTTTTCAGTATACGATGTGTACAGTCACTCCAATACACGACAGAAAGTCAAACTAAGCCTTTGTTTGCGTGCAATGGAGGTGTTTTTCTATTTTTAATATTTATTTTATTATATTATATAAGCTATATAATTTTATTTATTAATAGTATTTTGGATATTTTTTTCAATCGAGACATTCAACAGAAGCCCGATTAACAACTCCGTATCACCAAGTAGACAGAGATGTAGACGATCGACAGACACAAGACCCTTTTACCGGCTAAAGAGGGATACAATGACGTTGACAGAAATTCGAGTGTCCACCACTGTACGATTAGGTGCGCACGAACGCATCACTAATAGCGTACAGTGCGGGTTGGTTAGACAGTAAGACGAACGGCCAACAGGTAAGTTCTGTTATATCGGCGTATCATATTATCTATACCAGAGTGTGAACGAGTGCCGGATCAATCTAACGAACGAATGAAGCTTATTTGAATATTGTTATAAGTTAACTTACAGGACATAAGTCAATAAACATAACAAAAAACCATTACCAGGTCAAATGAAACAAAACTGACGCAGCCTTTGACCGAGAAAAAAATCACAGGGATATAAAACACTGCAAAAATGATAATAATGACGAATATATTTAAAATAATATACAAATAATATGAAAGAAATAAAAGACACACATGTAATTTTTATATTTTATAGTGTCAAAGAATAATCAATTAAACAAACTCTTTAGTTTGATTTTGTAAGGGATAAAAAGTTATTTATTTTACATTTGATCAATATAATAAAAAGCTGGTAAATAAAAAATGACAAATCAGAATTTACACCAAAGTAACAGTTTTAATAAAAACGTTACAGTCATTTTTTTATTCCTGAAGCATACTGAAAAAGTAAAGGAGTATCGTAGCGAATTTGAGAAAAACAGAAAACCAAAATAGTGATAGAGATAAAACAAAAGTCAGAATTATTATTCATCATAAACCAATAACCATTTTCAAACTAAGAGATGATTTGAGCTAAACGTTTATTAAGCTATTACGAGCTATTACGTTATTAAGAGCTAAGTATTTCACTTAACAATAACGATTAACGGGAGACACATATTGGTCGGTTATACTCAGCTGTCGTTCTGGCACACTTGGTCGAACTAGTTAATTGGGCCAATTATTTTGATAGATTCCGCTTTTATTCCGCTTAAATTTTCAAACGCAGAAATAGAATTACTTAGCTAAAACAGTTATACGTTGTAGTACAGTTATACAAATAAGAAAATAATGTCAGGGAATATAATAAGCTCAGGAAAATGTGTAAATGTAAGATGAAGAATGTGGCGAAAGAAGATGATGTACGATTATGAGATAACCTATATAATATTGAAGACTGAAGTATAACAAATCAGTGTGATAGATACTCTTACCACAACATGTTTAAGTTAATTTTAATTGAACCATAATTAATGTCTGTATAACATTAAAATAATGGTGTAACTTAGCATCCTAATGACATGACATATCATTTTCCAGAAAAAAACGTCGCACTCGTTAATAAAATGTTCCATGAAAGAAACCGCTATTTTCCGGTTTTATTTTCTCGATTTCCTCGACAAATATGCCACCCCCCTCCCCGTATTACATGAGTCGGATGAACACTGGAAAGGACAACCACCAACCCCCCGCCTAACTCACCTCTGCAAGCGGTCGATTTCATTGACCAGACGCATCGCCTCAAACTCCTTCCTCTCCTCGGACATGCCCTCGAGGGGGTCAGGTCTGGGTTCTTCAGCCCGCCCAGTCACCGGATTCACCTTCTCCTTGCGGTCCGCGTACTCCTCGGTCTCCGAATCGCTGGAGCTGCTCGAGTAGAGGCTGGCGTCCTGACCGCGACCCCCCGTCATCAGACCGTGACGAGCCAGGAAGCCAGCCAGGTTGCCGTAGCCGGTGTACTTCACTGTCCGGTTGACTGGACTCGGGGAGAAGAGAGAAGAACACAGTTACCACTACAATCACTATACGGCCGAAACGAATCGGTCATGGTAACAACAAATAAGTTACGGTCAAACATTGTTGTTTAGTTAGAAATTGGCACTAGAAAATATTAACCAAGAATGAAATATCCCCGTGACAATTTAATTTGGCAGAACTAGGTCCTTCAAGAAGTGGTTAAATTGACACACCAGCGACCTGTGCATTGAAATGTTTTTTTATTAATCGGGAAGAAATTAAAAATGAAAAAACATGTTTATAATGTTTTATAAAGTTTTAGCCTAAAAACGTAATAATTTTTAATAAGCAAAAATTAAAAATTTCTAACATTTTTATACAAGTTTAGCATATTTTTAGTAATGTTGCGTATATTACATCATTCAATTCTCCATTATATTCCTAAAAAAGATATGAAGTCGAAAATACGTTAACAAATAGTCGTAGACCATTATTTAGAATTTAAGAACGATTGACTCAGCAGATTTTAAGTAGTAAACGATCAAACATTGGTGGGTGAATTCGATCCCCTTAGTGCTTCTAGGATTAACAGACCAAGATTCAGTTATTTAATATACCTGGAGAATGACAGGACCAAACTTGTAACTGTAAAAGGAACGTCAATCACACACTTATCACACAAATACATAATTAGCTGGCGATTGTTAAAGTAAGCACAACTATTCGAGGATCCTTGTTTCACTAATTCAGTAATAGATCGACGTTTGAGACTTTATGATCAGAATAGATGCCTTAACCAAATGACACTGGTTTAATAGATACAAATCTGTGATTTACCTTAGAAAAAATTAATGAATTTTCAGGAAGTCTTTGAAATTTGAGGAACCATCACAAGCTTGTAAAAAATCTTGCACTAAACACAATTAAAGTTAATTAGTTACATAAAAATAGTAATAAATAAAAGTTCAAAATTTAATTTTAAATTCAGAAAAAACTGTAGACGTAGTCTAATCTGTGCGTCTAACATTTAGCAATAATCGATTAACATAGTTCATAATTAACCAAATTTAACTTTCAAACAGTGATGATAAGATATAAATGATATAATCGTATTAACTCGTAAACGAGCTGCTTAGCCTAGCCATGGACGTGATTTTCAATGCTTATAAAACACTTGAATATATTCAATGTTAGAAAGCAACGTAAACAGAGCACATAACCTATAGTAAATTATACTTAAGAATCTGTTTGATTAGAAACTGCAAAAAAAGTGAACTATACTAGGTTAGTGACGAACACTTGGATTTAATAAATATTCCTAAAAAGATATCGTTTACACAACACTACAGCTGTACGTTCTGTAAAGTGATCCAATCGACAAATAAACACAGTCACATGATGAATCATTAGCATTACTTTAAATTCCTAAATAAGGTCATTCAGTCACTTGTATACACAAAACTGTGGCATCGTAAAAATAGTTGACATTTATAAAAAGCTATTATATGACGATAATCATAGTCAACATTTTTGTGAAATAAAGCAAAGACAATCATATTATGGAAAATCGTGGGATTAGGTAGTATTGATTGAATAAATATAGCGAGCAAAAAATTTACAAATAATATAGTTGATTGGGATTAATAACAATTAAGAAATGTATATTTTTAGCGTTGCTTGCATTCAAAGCATCATGCCTAGTACACGAACAAATGATGAGTCATGCCTGTGGAATACGCTGAACTAGAGCCAAAATAATTAACAAAGCATTAACCTCGACATTCAATGTATGACTACAAACTGTGTATGTGAATATGATTTGTAAACTGCAAAATAATCGAGATCACATCAGAGTAATAATAAATTGATTATTTATGATAGCATAGATAAGGCCTCAGACAATATTTTGGACAAAAAATTTGAGTAAACAATCTGTTTACATAGATTTAAATTAATTTAAAATGTAATTAAATGTGTTTAAGTTAACCATGATACTACAAAAAAAAAATTAATAAAAATTACAATAAATCGAAGTTCTGTTACAGCTTTTGAGTAATTATTTTTAAATAATTGTATATGTTTTCCATTTATGGGCATATTTCTGGGCTCCAGCAGAGTATCTCTAAGAGGCACTAATTTCGTGCTCATAACATCATTCTATGTTTTGCATCTAGTACCCTGCGTTAATCTATGGAGGTACATTCAAAGGGAACGCAAAGGAAAGCAACTGACCTAAAAATAACATACTTTTCTAACGAGCCCAATATACACAGGTATGTTAGAAGAGTGTTCCATTGATATTGATATGTAAAATACACCATAAACCAAAAGCTTTAAATTAGGTATACCAACAGTAGGCTATATGAATATGTAGCATACTAACGGAAAATAACATTTATAATGTGAACATAATTAGTGCTTATACTCCCTAATACACCAATTAAATAACACTGCAATGTTAATAATACTGTACATTAAGAATCATGAAATGATAACACAGTTTGGTAAACATCACGGGACAAAAAGTTTAAATCATAGATCTTAACATATATAAACATAATCGGAATGGATCTTATAAATAATCATTTCCTTATACCCAAATTAATGCAGATTTCTAGAGAAAAAAAAATCATTAAGCATTGATAGACTATTTGTATATTTTACTAAATCTAGCTGTGCTGAGTCACTTCATGCAACATTTCCAAATAAGCACTAAACGCAATATATCAATATATCACAATATATACGCACAAAATCAATTATTTCGACATTAAAATTGTTGCAACAATATAGGCAAGATATGATAATCGACGCAATCATACACTGCCCTGGTATGTGATAGACAAATTTCCCACACTACATTATAAGGCTCACACTAATAAGGCAGAGCGATCGATTAGGCTCACTCATTATTATTAACATTTTATGATAGGTAGCTTAGGGTTAAAAATGACATATTATATCTAAGTTAAATAGCATGCCAAAATTAAAGGAACAAATTCCACCTGATAATATATAAAAGGATAAAATAATAATCAGAATGATGATTATGTAGAAAATATGTGATAGCTGTGCTATAGATGTTTTCAGATATTTGCAAGCTTTCACAACATATTTCTCAACTAACAAAATCGAAAATTACAAGCTTAAATAAATATTTACCGGTTAGCTTTACTAGTCAAAAAACGCAATCACTGAAATAGTTTAACGTCTACACTTTTTTGAGATGCACTAACTTAAATGAATTCGATGTATACATGAAATATTGTTTACATATAACGACACCTGAGTTTACAAAATTATTTTGATGTATAAAGTACTCATTTCATTTGAAGGAATTTCACACTTTTTTCGGACTTTACTACTTTTTAAATCCTATTCCCGACTTTTATAGATTTCTCGATCGCGTAGAAACTTGCAATTAACGTGGTGGTATTATGTTGAATATTCATTTAAATAAAATAATCAATAAAAATCTCCATAGCACATAAACATATTAATGCATAAAACAACACAAAACTGTGCAGACTTAAATGAAAGAACTAAGTTGAGTGACTTGAAAGATAAGTTAATTTACTAATTTTATAACTAATAACTGAAAAAATAATATTACAAACAAAACTTGTTGAAGTTAATTTCAATTTTCACGCTTAAAAATAATAACTCGGCCAAATATTACTTTAAAAGTAGTATATGACAAAAACATCAATATCCATCTATTAAGTTACAATGAAAACAAAACATTATATTTACTTTGAATACAATTAGAAATTGATACAGAAGAATATATAGCGTTAATTGCTCACACATACCAATTGCAATGACCATTTCTAAAAACTATATTCAGATGATGAATTTTAGCCAAAAAACATAATATACAAAATATATAATAATTATCATTGTAACTACTCACCACTTTCCTTGCAGATTACAAATATAAAGTAGGCGACGGCTTCGGTAACTTGCTGAACTGGGTGCGTTAACAGACGACACAGGCTAAAGAGATAGAGAGAGACTTACAATGACTTATTTTTCATTATTCAAAATAATTATGGTTTAAAATTCACAATCAAACTAATAAAATATCATACATTACATAGGTTTTATAGACAATAGATTTAATAAGTACATGAACTAATCATAAAAACACGATTTCAGTCCGATGCACCCTCAATGTTATAATAAGTAAAAACGGAATGGTACTTGAAGCAAGAATTAAATTTGACAAAATTATAGTATATAAATAATACAATATGAAAAATATAGAATAAAGAAATATAACAAGAAAAAATATTTCTAATCATATTTTTTCCAATTCACACATGGAATTAATTTATCACGCATTTACGCACGAAAGTGTAATTTTCACGTAATTCAAGAAATTCAATCACACGTGGCAGCACTGCTTATAATACAGTCCTAAAGTGGCTATAATCATCCAAATTGACTGTCTAAAAACCAGCAATTTAAAATGCACACTATATAGTCCAAAAAATGTTCTGACTAAAAACACTTTTGTTTGAAAATACACCGTTAGTGTACATTTTAAGAGTCAAATAAAATGAATTAGGTAAATCCGTACCTAAGAAGTAAATTGTGAAAATTTGTAACTATAGTCCAATAGATTATTATTATTATCAAACAAGCCATATAATGTACCTACTCGCAATTTTAATATACCAAATTTACACAAATGTGATTTTTACCGATTTCTCAAAGTTTCTCCAACTTCCGGTAGTTCTTCAACCTCTTTTCCAAGATAGGGCAGCACCTAGAGAGAAGAATTAACAAAGAAAAGCTAACATATAGTATTTTAATTAGCAGTCAATTTGTTACAAAAAGCTTTATAAACTGTGTTTAAACAAAACACGTTTACACGTTTATTAAACAAAAATTGAAAGAATTTAGAAGCCTATAAATTTGGGTTTAGTATGTCATTGTCGAGTGCGGTATTTCTTCAACAATTATTGTATAAATCGGTCGTTTGTTTCATGTAAAAACAATTACAAACACTTTTTGCAAGAACACGTTTAATAATGGTTATAATTTCAAATACTTACTAATACAATGGGATAAGTCATCTTTGAATATCTAAACATCGATATTTATGACAAAATAACAACATAGTTTAAAATTGATTTATTATAATTTAAAAATTAATGATTACAACTTAATAAATCTTAAAATGTATAAATTTTATATTCGTCATCGGCTCACATAACAACTGCTTCAATTTGGATCACATACGATTCACACAATATGACGCAGGTTTAGATAAATAAAGTAATATGTACATAAAGAGCTGAATACAATGATGTATAAAACTATAAAATTCGTAATAATAACAAAATTGACAGCAACGAAACATGATACAAATTAGCCGCCCAAAATTATCAGGAAAGTATGAAACTACAAACTAGAATAGCAACAAAAGAAATTGTCCAGATGATTTACCTTCACACGACAATACTTTCTGATATTGCGGTTAACACTGGCGGCAGAGGAGAGCATCTGGAGGACTGGGGAGAGGGTCTCCCGTCGACTGGAATCGGTCTTGAGGGGGTAAAGATATTAATATAGATAACAATTACCGTCATCCAAGTAATGACTTGTCAAGAGAATAAGATTCATCATGATTAAAACCTATGTATTTAGAAATAGAAATGCGCCTGGTTGAAGCACAAAACATACAGTAACTTCACAATATGTATAAAAAGCATTTATTATGCATCAAGTTAATTTTTACGAAATTCTAAATAATAATTCGAAAACCAAAAGCTATGCGGACATAGAACATCACAAATTAAATATATAACAAATCAATTAACACGAATTAATTTTAGTAAACGCAAAAACCTTGACTAATGTTACTTCTGATGAAAAAGATAATCTAAGGAGAACTAACAATATGAAATAAATAAAGAAATTGCAATTTTATTTGGAGCGAAAACAAATTATGTTCTAAAAATATTCGTATATTTGAGAGACAGGTCAGGTACAAGTTCATTGATTCAACACTGCATATTACTGATGTTTCAGAAAATGAAACGTCTTATCACCGAATACAATTACAGTGAAATATGATAATATACCAAATATTATATTAATAATAATATCCATGTATTAAAAAATAATACACGATGGCAATATATTGCATTAGTTGCTTCGAAGTAACATTATCGTTTATATTTTAAAATGTCTCTTCGAATTTCTTGTAATTATTTATACGAATTTTATTCTGTTATTCACGCCATAATTCTGCCAACAATAATAACACAACAATATCACTTCTTTTAAACAAACTTGCATTTAACAACTGTTTGTAGGTAATTAACTATCGTTGATGAGTATAGAGCGATTGTAAAGAGAAGTATTTAACGATCGAAAATTTAGCAATTGATGTTATTTATGCATTGAAACATTACTTTTTAATTAATACATAATTAATGTATTATAAAATTTTAATATTCAGATTTATATAAAATATGTATACTATTAATATTGTATGTAGTCAGCAATATTTATTGATAAATTATTGTTAAAAGTATAATATGTACATCAACAATTATTGTAATAATATATCAACAAAAATTACTGTTATAGAAAACGTTTATAAGCATTTAAGGAGCAATGACAGTACGTTATTAGAAATTGGTTTTCGGGATTTAAAGATTATTTTAGATCAGCATTTATCTCAGCCTGCTCCTCATCCAATCTTAACCAATGAAGGCACAAAACGAAAAACGGGGGAGGGTAGAGTAACCACTACTCACCCGATCGAGCTGGTGGGAGAGGAAATTGAGAATGGCGCCAACCGCCTTCATCGCTTCTTCACTGGTGTAGAGGTCACCTTCGTCCTCATCGGAGCTGTCGTAGAAGATGAGATTCTTGTAGCTGTGACTGGGTACCGCTGATAGCAGATTCACTGAGTTGCTGAAGTAGCGAGATATCACTTGGTCACATAGCGATTGGTATTTAATGGATCATAGCAGCTCAACAATACAGTAGGCCTATGACATCACTTTGTTCAGTATTTCTAAATAAGCTGCAAACAATAGCAATGTGTACCAATTTGAAAATAAACATAAATTAACAAAAAAAATATTATATCAAAATACACTGCTATATTTATGGGCATATGTTTTTAGAATATACTGAGTTAAATCTACAACTATTACGGCCGAAATTCAATCGATTGGGCAATTAACTCCGTGATTTGCAATAATAGGCTCGTCTAGCGATATTCACGTCAGTTAGGTTACCATAACGACAACAACACCAACCTGACAAGTTCGTGGCCTTTGTCGACGTCGTCACACTGGACGATCAATAGATCTCTCAAAGTCACCACTAGTGCCATATAGCTGTGCAGGACTGCTGGCTGAAAGTGGAGGGGGAGAGAACTGATTACAAAATCGATACTATACTGATATTGGTCATCAGTATTTAGTGGCCAATGGAGGACTAGCTGGCACCGTAAAGCGGACAGTTATGACTGACTCATTGGGCAGCCGTATACATGAATTTTAAAAAGTAAAAACAACAATAATGATGAAAGGAGTAAACAACTTAGCCACAGACACCCTAATATAATTATGTTTTAGTTGTTGCCGAATCTGAGTGCTTCTAGTAAATATTTGTATTAATGTTACCATAACATAATATGGTAACAACACAACAACACAATATGGTAACATAAATAAAATTATTGACCAGAAATACTCAGATTCGGCAACAACTAAAACATAATTATATTAGGGTGTGTGGATAAGTGAAATGTTTAGTGAAATTATAGGTTTTTAACATTTTAAAATTCATGTAAACGGCTGCCCAGTGAGTCAGTTATAACTGTCCGCTTTACGGTGCCAGCTAGTCCTCCATTGGCCACTAAATTAATTGCCATTATACCAAATAAAATGTGTTTTTTTGTTTTAATTTGTGAATTTGTTATACATAATAGGAATCTTAATGAAAATAAACACCTAAACCAAATACATAAAAAATCGATCCATTAGAGCTAAACGATCATAATATCACTCAATGCGTTATTTGGTACTATATATTTAGCATAATATGTTTGATGGCACTTGGTAATTTAACCCAAATATCCCTTAAGGAGAACACCTATAATATTCCATACATCCTCTAGATATCCTCCTTTGAATATCTGGAAGGTTAACAAAAATAACTAAGTTTTACCATGCTTAAGTCATTTCTTTACCATATACTCTGGGCAAAGACATTCTTCTTAAAACTTGCCTCACATTTGACAGTTGTAACAAGAGTTTCAATACTTACTACTTGTAAAATCTTACTTTTCCCAGAGGCTTATTATCAATTGATAGACGTGTAGAATTGACAGGCCGTCAGTGGACAATACAATAACTCACATCTTGCGGGGTGTCCTCCTTGAGTGCCAGCGAGATATTGAAGAGCAGTTTGAGCACCTCATTCAAGAAGTCAACATCCCTGGAGGACATGGGGAGTCCCTCTTCGCGGACACTAAGAGTGGTCTTGATGATATCATTGAGAAGCTCTGCCGCTCGGTGGTCGTGCAACAGTTCCGAGCTATAAGAGGGTAAGGAGAGGGGGCGATATTTCTCTCATGTATGCTATCATGAAAAAGTTTGAAAATTTGAAACAACTTAGTTGAATCATATCAATTGAAAAACATCAATTTGATGTATTATTCAATTGGAATCCACAATTTCTAGAAAAATGCATAACATATAATACCGCGCTTAAGTGATCATGAATTTATTGGTTTTGATTTACAGTTATTTTAATAGAAGTCAATTTTATCGATACAATAATTAAAATCATAGATTTCTTCACCTTTACAAGTAACTTTTTTGCTCAATATTTAGGATAGCACCGATAAACATAATATAACATGTCAATGATTATGTGAATCAGCTGCAACTGTTGGATGTTATTTTAAAAAGTAAATTTACTTTTATTGAATGCATACGTTTACAAATTTTAAATATTATGAGATATTTATAAACAAATTGGATTAAACATAAATTATTTATTTCAATACCTATGCATAGGAGATGATGACATAATCAAAAATATTGAGTAAATATATGACATGAACTTACCGTGGTTCGTTGGAAAGAGCTGTTATAAGGAACAACATCCGCATATCGTAGAACTGCAATGTAAACAACATAATGCACTTATTTAATAATATCATTACAAATATTCGAAAATGTGATCGAATAAGAATATTTTATTATTTAAATTATGTACCTGAAATTTACAGACTTTCCAATAAAAATAGACTTCAAAGTATTTCAAACTTGTATTAGTTTATGTATATATTTGATTTGTTATATATAATACAAGGTGTTCGTAAATTAACACATATTTTTTAGTTTGTAAATTAAGACTAAATTTTTTAATTGAGATAAATGGTCAAATAATAGTAGGCCTATATTTTCTGTATATCAGCCAATGACGTTTTAGTTAAATTTAATAGAAATAATCAATGAATCTTAAACATTTAAAATATATAGATTTTAAAATTTTACGTTAGTTTATTATTATTTATTTATATACTACTACCAGTATTAACAAAAATGTGTTGCAAATTTTTTATGTTATTTAATTATGTAGGTAATAATAAATACATTACGTAGGTCATCAAAATAGTATGTGGTTGGACGAAACATAGGTAATAAAAGCTCGGTTAAAAGCGGTTAAAGCCTTCCAACGTAAGCTTTTATTAAACGGCAGAGAATAGTATCCAACACTGCGCACATATTACTGCCCAACAATAGAGCAATCTTGATACCTTGATGTAATGGTCCAGATCGGGGTCGTCATATGTTTTGATCCGATTAACCATCCCCTTCACGCAGTCGAACGAACTGAAAGAAAAAATTTTTCCCCTCTATAAATAAAGTAAATTTATCAATCTTGAAGACTAACTATATATATAATTAAAGAACTTAATTTTTGTGACATATAACGCAATTAATGTAAATAATATAATAATATAATATTAATTTTATTTTAATAAACTAAGAACGTAGGGAATTTTGTTTCTATTTGAATTTAGAAAATATCGATAGTGATAATTATTTCAAATAAATTAAAAGTAATAAGATTTAAAATATTTTTATTTACTAGCAAAACTGTCTTTCGTCTTACTGAAAAGTAAAAAAAGCTACGGTATAATCGTGTGTAAAGAACCAAGTGTGTTTGGAGTAAGTCATTTCAAGGTCAATTTGTTTTAAACAAATCCCGTCAAAAGGTAGTTGTAGAATATAACCATTTTAGTCTAAAACTTAATACGATTAAAATTGAGTGTTCAATTGATTTTGTAGACGATTATGATAATTTCTTAACACTAACCGAGTTATATAATGGATTAATAAAGAAATAGCAATAACTATATTACCACAATAATGATTAAATGTAAAAAAAAACTATCATTAAATAAATAAACAAATTTAAGTCTTTTAAGTCGATAGCAGTAATTAAGACAAGGAAAATCGGTGGATAAAATTTTAGATGAAATTTTAAAGAAACATAACCGTCTGCTCAAAATATATCCTGCGTTGTATTTCGTAATAAATCATATGTATTTATTCATTTAGTGTTCATCATTTTTACAGCGATAGTTTTTTATGGAAACTGGATAATATATTTTTTATCAAGGTTAAGACAGAATTATAAACAAAATACCATTACTAATTATTTTGTCATATTGGCGTAAAAGTCAAGCCCTTACAAAATGTATTTTAAAAAAATATTTGTACATTAACTACATGTAGCTGTCAACCTGTATAACGACCAATGTTGAATGATATGTCATTTGCACATACTACAATTTGTTTTATAAACCATTTTATTTTTTAAAATATTAAACATAATTCACAAAAATGTATGTCTAATTAAAAATTTTAATCAGGAAATTCTCAAACAACAATAAAAACTACACAACAACAAAAAAATCCTGATTTTAGTACCATACCGAAAACACAAAAAATATAAAAATTGACATTGTGACTATCATGTAATACTGTAATGTATTTAAAAAAACATTCACTACTTTACAAAACCTCTCCACAATCATCTCCCCAATACTGTACAGCGCTCACCAGACAGTCTTCACCGCGGCAGTGCAGTTGTACATGAGGTTACACAGACACTTCAGTCCCTCAGTGACAACCTGGGGATTGCAGGCCACAATCGTAACACAGTCAGCCGACCCCTTCTGCCCGGCATACTCGAGAATCTTGGAGTGCTCTAGCAGCAGACGGACTATGGGCGCCTGGGCCAACAGGTCGATGTTTCCACGGTCGCGGGTCAAGATGCGGATGCTGAGCAAACAGCTGGCAATCGCTGCCGGATCCTTCTCCGCACCACCCAGGATCCGGGTGCAGTGGCCCAGAAGGGTCTAAAAGAGGGAAGAAATGCAATGAAGGGGTGTCTTGCGTAGTCTGATTTCATTAAACATAGTTTTATTATTCTGGATATATTAATTTTGCATTATGCATTGTGGTCAATCCGTTCATCGTATTCAATTAGTGCTTAAGTGTGGTTAATATGAATTTAATATATATATATATATTAATTGTTATTCATTTTGCAGTATAACAATGATTATTGAAAAGGCGCACATTCACAGAACATAAAGTCAGCAGTATACATCCCAAAGTCAAAATAAAACATTGATTACATTGTCAAATCAAATAAATATAGATGGGGTTTAAAAAAAATTAATGTTCAATTCAGAGTGAGTCTATAACATTATATAAATCCACTTAAACCAGACATTGGAGAGACATCAAAAATAGTTTGAATTTAATTTTAAGTCTAAAAACTATACATATATTAGCAATTAATTAATACTAGTCATTTTTTAAAAGACATGACAGTAGCCTATTTTAGATATTTAAATAATAATTTATTATAAGTTCAACTAAATTTGTTATGATTATAGAGAGCCATCTACATAGTGAATTAAAATGTTTAATTAAATATTATATACAGTTATATTAAATTCTATTTTTGGAAGTGGCTCACACTATTTAGTATTGCAAAAAAACAACCTACCTCTTTGTCTGTTCGACTGATTGATGAGAGATCAAAATTATTTTCATTCTGAAATAATATAAACAAACAAAAAAAACAACTAAAAAAGACGTCATCATCAAAAAATGGATATTAAAAAAGAACATTTTCAAAAATGCTACCATTTACTTTTAGAGACTAGATATGTAATATGTAGTAAATTTTAACTAAATTGTCAATGGGAAGGATGGTTTATAATAGGCGTGTTACACCCAGCAAGAACTAAATCTATGTTTAACACATAGAATCTTAAGATTCTATTAAAAAAAAATTAATGTTTGAAATATACTTCCCAAGTCGTTTTTATAGTAACAAAAATGGCATATTGATTTAATACTTAACTGTTGACAGCCCTATTTTTACAAAAATATTGTGATGGGGTGGTCATACTAAAATTAAAAAATCACCATACTGTCATCCATGGGTATCTGTCATATTTCCAAAACGCCTCTCATTGAGAAACATAGTATGTCATAGTATTCATACCTTGGTAGAACAAGATGGCAGTACAAAAGTGCCAGATAGGCTGTGGATACGAATGTGGTACTATTAAAATTCAACTATATGCAATTTGACAGAGAAATTAAAGATTTTTCTTATGCACAAATTATGCTATATTCGAGATTTATTCACTTTAATACAATTATCGATTTTTTATGTACAAATAATGTTACAAATATAGATGTTATATTGATAAATCAATGGTATCTCATTTTAGAAAATAAATAATTTCTTGTCAGTGACATGTGTGCCTTTTGGATTGCCCTAAATCTCTAATGATAGACTGATGCAGCCAATTTTTCTCATCATATGATATTTTAATCTATTGAAGTATGTCTAAAAAGAATGTATTCCAGTTCATTTGTGGTGAAATTAAGTCATAGGTGGCAGCATATAGAGAAGATGATACTGATACTAACGAATAGCTCAGCACCATCACTGTTGAGTAAAGGCAAAGACAATGATGTCATTGGTCCATGCACCAGTACAAATTATCTTAGAATAGGTTAGGGATTTTATTTTCAATGTTACTACAGCATTCCAATCAATATTTCAGTGCATATCGATTGATGATAAGCACATGTGACAAGCGAGATGACAAGGCTGCTCACATTTGAGAGATATTCAACATGGTTGTCTCCTGATGTAAGTTAATTTTGTTCCCTGGGGATAACATCCCCATATCCACAGATGAACAGTTAGTAAGATTTAAAGGAAATTTCTATTTCAGCTATCCATTCCACAGAAACGGAAAATGATGTATGAAGCTGTAGATGGCCTATGAACATTGGTTTTGCCATTATGGAAGATAATGACATAATTATACTGGGAAACAAGCCAATGCTCATCAATGAAATCTACATACAACAGCATCACTGAATGAAGGGACAATGTTACTAAAAAATTGAAAAAAAGCATATACTATATTCTTCAAAATGTTATAAAAAAAAATTTACAATCAAGAAATGGTTATGTAATAAAAATTTATAAGCCTCCTGCTGAAAAAATTACATATGGCAATATGATAGTGGTTGATTTTAATTTCCAAATAAAATCATTATTAATATTTATAGTAACTTCAAATTACAAAAATATCTCCCAATTAAATTCTAAATTAAAATATGTTAATAATTGAGTATATGTACTTTTTGTGATATGTTTGTGACCATTTAATTTTGGCATGTCGTCAATTCATATTTAACAGGTAGAAATATTTGGCAATTGTAAAGTATAAATATGTTTCATATATGAAAAAGGCAATTCTTACAGCTTATTAACTTATAGTGTAGAATAATATGTTTTGGTTCTTATAATTGTTTTACTGCTTGGCAGAATATCAATTTGTGCAGACATTTCCAAGTGGTGCTGGTCCATAAGCTAATGCTTCTGGTAGACCACTAACTCAGTTAGCATGAATTATATATCTCCATATTCAGCTAAACATTGTACTATATAATTCCTCATTAACCCTTTAATTGCCAGTGATCATATAAATGACACCCAATGAAATTATTTGTTCAAATTGTTTAAATTTATTGAACCCAAATTTAATTAAAGAGTTACTTGTTACCTTTCATTTGAAATATATCCATGCCAATTCATTAATTAATTATTTATACAATAATAATTTTCTTCATTGTTATAATTATAAATTTCTGTTTGTGTAGGAGAAAATGGGAGATGTATCAGCTGGATCGTCAATAAAGCAGTTTTTTTATCAAGAAATACACTAAGCCAACAAGTTATTCACTTTCAGCGGATATCCGATGGGCTTGGTATTTGCCTTTTACTGGCAGATCATTTAATTCTGAATATCAGTCTGCAGAGTTGTTTAGAATCATGCTTACTGACTCGAAGGTTGCTGCTGATTTCACCTGTGCAAGGACAAAGCAAACTTAGCGTATTAACTTTGCAATCAGTCCATACTGTGAAGATTAAAAAAATTGCAGAACCAGTCAATATTTAGGAACTGTATTCAATTGCTTTTGACCAAGTTTTTATGATCTAATGATGCTCCTTATGTAAAGCATTCAATGATATGCTAGATTTAACTTCTTAAGAGGGAGATTTTACTTTAAAAAAAATAGTAAATTCGATTATTGAATCCATTGATTTGAGGTAAAACGCTTTATTTAATATCTAATTTTTGTGGCAGTAGAGTAGAGTTCTTATGTTTTGTACTTTTATTAGGTGTTCGAAATGGTGTCTGCAAAATGTTTTGTGAATTACCTGGCTTTGAAAACCTTTTCAGTGTTGGTAGATGCACTTTGCACATTGTTTCAAGCGCCAACCGCGTTTCAACTAAATCTGTATTTTCCGAGATATCTGATTTGTCAGATGATGTGTATTCTTATTTTGATAGAAACGTCAAACGTCGTCATGAATTCCGCAAGGTAACTATTATTTGGTTTATTTTTGGGAACATTCATTTAAATTTTTTAAACTAGCTGCAAGAAATGCTTGAAATTGAATCTCATCAATTTTAACGATATGTTGAAACTCAGTAGTCAAACTACTTAAGTATGGACCCAACAAAAGAAACACAAACAATTTCCAGTTGTCTCGCATGGCTCTGTCTTGCTGCATTATATTTCATGGTAATTCTGACGCTGAACGCAAAATCAATAGCAAGCACGACTTAGATACATTCCAGAAAAGGAATCGTTTGTCAGATAATATTGTATTTTTAATTATTTTGTTAGAACAAAGTGTCAGAATGAAACATAATATATATATCATTGTAATCAATATTTTTTGCTTTTTGTATTCTCTCTAGGCGAAACGTACTGCTAGTAAGAAGCTATCTGTCTGTCCAAGGGACAAACGCTTCGGATGTGGTAATTGATGATCACCTGATGAGTATGGCAACCCAAGCCCACGCAGAGTACCCAAGGATGCAAAAAAAAGAAGAAACTTCAAAAGGCTTAAGAAGAACAAGAACAAATGAAAGCTTTAGCAAAGAAAGATATGGAAAGACGAAGTGAACTACAAAAAATTAGATCACGAGAAGACAATATTGAAGCCAAAAATCGTGAAGTAATTGACTAGTGACAACTATGGTTTTTCTTTTATAAAAAATTACTTCTCTTGAATCTTAAATTTTTCAGACCAAAGCAATTGAAGCTGAACTACGAATGCAAAAAGCTTTGAAAGATTTGAAAACTGCCAGGCAACAAAAATAAGAGATATTGAAGTCTATGTCCACGTGCAATGCTGATAGAGAAAGGTGACTATTATTAAAATATGTTACCAGCAATGTGCCAATCATTTGCTTACATTTTACAAACATTTATATTCAGAACATTGTCAACAACAGATTTATGATATTTGCGGACAACATTGCACTTTAGATTAACATATAAAATCTTTTGTATCTTCAGGATCGAGAGAAAAGCTCTGGAGAAGGCCACCTCTGACATACTAAGACAAGCTGCTTCACTCAAAAGAAAGGCTGATAAAGATTGAAAAAATGGAGCAACCAAAAATTCTCAGGAAATCCAAATGTTGTTTTGACTACAATTCTTATATACTCCCTAACTTTGTTTGTAATAAATATAATACTTTTGTATTCCAGTGTTTCTGAATATTTCTTTGCAAGATCTCTCTCGTAAAATCAAAGTCTTGCGTGATGGTCTCGACACTGCTTCAGAAATCATTAAGTTGATCAAATATTCAAGTGAAGGTTATTCAAGTACGAGTAATATCAAGCCCCTTTTTCCAACAAAATGGACAGTACGTACAGCATCTCTGAAATCTGTAATTGATAACTATGTGCCTCTACTCGAAACTTTTGAGGTTGTCAGTCAAGGCAATGATGACTATGCTCGACGAGCAACTGGCATAATCACACTTATGCCTAATTTCAACACCCTGTTTGGACTTCATCTTGGCTTACTAATTTTTACACCGGCTGAACAGGTATCTATCAGTTTACAGTCTAA